>PVLA01001996.1:215692-294003 GCA_004027455.1 Hydrochoerus hydrochaeris | reverse complement strand
TTTAACTTTGTTTCTGAGATGGGGTCTCCTGAAGTCACTAAGTTGCCCAGCTGGGCTTGAACTTGCAATCCTCCTGCCTCAGTCTCCTGAGAGCTTGGGTGACAGGAGTGCACCAGCACACCCTGTGGAGGCCTCCTTTTCACAAACGCAGGTGTCCATATGCTAATTTGGCACGGTGGCAATCCTCCTATTCACAGTGTTCATGCATTCAACAGTCATATTTAAGATGGTCTTCTTTATGGATACCAACCATAACTCGTCATCTGTAGCAGATTTATGTTCTGCTTAGCTTCTGGGAAAACACAAACATAGACCAAATATGTTCATGAAAAACCACCACACCCAATTCAGGGAAATGAACCCAATCAGTAAGTTAAGGATTTGCAAACTGACAGATAAATGAATTTAGGCACTGTGAGTAAATGCCATGGTATAGTTTATTCCATGATATAGAATTTATTTTTTCATTAATACTAAACAGTTGGTCGTGCATGGTGGTGCATGTCTATAATCCAAGCTACTGGGGAGGCAGAGGCAGGAGAATTGTGAGTTCCGGGTTCACCCAGGCAACTGTCTCCTCCTTAACAACTCAAGCACTTTCTTGTATTCAGCCCACTGAATCAGGCTGTGGTGGCGCACACCTGTAAATCCCGCACTCAGGAGGCTGAGACAGGAGGATTGCTGTGAATTTGAGGCCTGCCTGGGCTACACAATGAAACCCTGTCTCAAAATAAAAAGTAAACAGAAATAAAAACAAAAAACAAACCCACTGTGACCAGAACTCTCCCAGGATGTTTGATTTCTGGGACACTCGTCCCTCATGGAAAAGAGGGACATTGCCAAGTGTCCCGAAGACGGAACTTGTGTGCGCAGCAGTGGCCACTCTCTGTGGACAGAGAAGCTGTGTACTCTGAGGATCTCAAAGGTCCTGAGAGCACACTAGAGACTCCCTTCCTGGCCACCAGGCCCCACGCCATCACCACACCTGGCTGTGGGCCATCACCGCCAGGGACTTCATGGCTTAGGGTAAGGAGATGGCAGCATGTACTCTCCTTTGGGGGACCTGTGTGGGGTGCCTGGGGCGGGGGAAGGGCAAGCAAGCACAGTGCTCAGGGGCCTGGGGCCAGAGAGCCAGTGCTCATCTGGGTCTCCCCAGCATGCAGATCTAACCCAAATCAACTGCCCCGCGGCTCCACCATGGCGATCCTATTACACAGGCCACCACCCAGCACTGTGGGTAGAGCCAGAAATACACTATTCAGACAGATATAAAAATAAAACCAGTCATTGAGCTCCATTATTCATAAGCTTCTTTTCCTCCTTTATTTTCAGAGTACTTATCACTATCTGAAAAATATGTGGCTCTACCTTCTTTAAAAAATTCTTTGTGGTATTTGAGATACCACAAAGCTACCTCCCCAACCATGCTTTTCTCTTTAAAATCCAGCAGTCAGTAGCTGGGCATGGTGGTACATGCCAGTAATGCCAATACTCAGGAAGCCGAAGCAGGAGAGTTTCTCTAAGCTTAAGGCCAGTTTGAATGACATAGCGAGATCCTGTCTCAGAAAAGTAAATAAATAAAACTTGTGAGTTAGTATATTCTCTTCATCAGAATACGAGCTCCCCAAGAATGGGGAGTCTCTCCTTGAGTTAGAATTTACTGTAGTGGTTGGGCCCTCCTAGACAGTCCAGGAACGTTTTCTGAATGAATGAATGAATGAATGAATGAATGAATGAATGAATACAGTGTGTGGGAACTGAAGAATGTATGTTCTTCCACATAGTGGAGAGGGGAGAAGACAGAAACCATAATCTTTCTTTCCTTATTCAAGTTTTACTCTTTCAATTAAGGGAAGCAGCAACTGAATCAAAAGAGAAAAGCTAAATCTTGGCTTTTGCACTTTCTGTTCATTTAAGGAATTTTCACGTGTAGGGTTGTTTTTGTTTGTTTTGTGTTTTTTGAGACAGGGTCTCACCACATAGCCCAGACTGGCCTGAGATGTAGTTACTCGAGATTGCCTATAGAGGGCGCTGGTTCCTTTCAAATAACTGAAAGAAGGGCGGGCGCAGGCTGGGAAGCTTTCACAAAGCAAGTGGGCAGGCAGCTTAGTGACAACGGATGCTGAATTCACAGGGCCACATTTTGCTTCATAATCGAAGTTAGAAAGAAAAAGCCCGGCACGCCTGCAATTCTAACACTCAGGAGGCTGAAGCAAGAGAATCATCATGAGTTCGAGGCCAGCCTGGGCTACATAGTGAGAATTTGTCTCAAAAGACCGATAGATGATAGATTGATAGATAGACAGATAGATGATAGAGACAGATAGATGTCAAGCAGTCTAGGAAGATACCAGAGACCCTCAAAGAGCTCCCCTAAGGGAAAGAAGAGCTAGGGGAAGGCAGGCTGAGAGTCGCACCCAGACCAGGACAGAAGGAGCCGGACCGGGGCTGGGGCTGGGGAGGCTGCTCCAGGGTCCCAGCAGACTTCCTGCAGCGGACTTGGAGCCTGCTGACAGCCTGTCCAGGGACCCGATGGACAGCCACTTCAGCAAGCGCTGTTACAGGCAGCTGAGCTAGTTAGAAATAGCATAGGCAGTCAGACAGGGCTGGACCCTCAAAGGAGCCAGAGCAGAAGTTCAGATACCTTGCAACCTTGGAAAAGACAATCGCCTCCTGATGTGGGCCAGATCTCAAGACAAAAGGCAAAGCAAATACAATCACATCCTAAGGACCCACAGTCCACATAGTTCTCCATCACCCTGAGGAAGTCAGGAGTCGCCATCCCACCCCCTACAGGAAGAGTCCCCGCTGCTAAGCAGGCCGCTCACTACGTGACTCGCTCCCCCATTTGCTCCTAATTTAATCAATTTTACCTGAGCGATTAATCTTATCGGTTGGCCACAGTTCTGTCCCACCTTATGCCCACCTTTGACACATCTAATCTCATGATTTTACTCTATAAAAGTCCCTAGAAAAGACAGAGTCCCTGGCAACTCACTCAGGACCCCTTCTGTCTCTCTTCAGACAGAAGCTATCTTTCTCTCAATAAATATATTCTGTCTTAACCTCCATTGTTCCTAAAATTCATTCATCAGTTTTAGAGAACATGAGCTCGTGCTGTAGTTTCATTCCCCTATATTAGCGCTTCGTGCCAGAAAAAGGTTCTGGGTTCCACGGTCACCTTGCACAGCCCAGAAGAGCTGCTAGAGTCTGAAATAAAAGGAGCTTGTTTTGTTTTGTTTTATTTTGTTTTGTTTTCAGGTACAGTCTTGTAATGTAATTCAGCCTGGCCCTGAATTCACTATCTGGTCCAGGTTGGCCTTGAACTCACAGCAGTTCTCCTGCCTCAGCCTCCCATGTGCTGGGATCACAGGCATGGGCCACCTCACCTGGCTCTCCTGAGAGCTTTTGTATCAGCAGTGGGTGAGGTGGTTTGGATAGTCCAGAGCTCACCTCCCAGCAGAGATTTAGGACCCACTCAGCTAGCATCTTGCAGGAATAAGATCTGGATTTCTCAAGGAAAAACGGAACTAAAAACTCCACGAGAGTTAGATCTCATCTCCACACATGGTGCTTTCCCGTGGTGATTGTCCTTGCTTTTGTCAGTCCAAGGTCAGTTTATCAAAAGGTCCAGTGGCTAAACTTTAAACAAAAATCAATAAAGGGCAAGGAATGCATTTATGAAAACAATTGGCTTCCTCCTTCAACTGAAATATAAGGTCAATCAGATCAGTGCTTTGGCAGAGTAAAGAAAACACCTATTTTATCACAGAACCGTCTCAATTAAATGATTCACTGAACAGTATAATTAGTCTAAGATTTTATTTATTTGCTGATTTATTGATTTATTTTTAGTAGGGTCTTGCTATGTAGTCCAGGCTGGCCTCAACCTTACAGCAATCCTCCTGCCTCAGCTTCCTAAGTGCTATGATTACAAGAGTGTGCCACCACACCTGGCTTAGCAGGCCAGTTTTGAGGACTCAGTCCCCTTATGGCAAAGTAGAGACAATATTTCTGGACTTTTTCAAGAGAAGACAGAAGATGTATAAGATGTCACAATTTTTTAAAAAATGGTGATAACTAATTTTAAAATGTTGTTTTTGACACTTTTCAGACTGAATAAATCTGGGGCTAATCTGACCCAGGAGGTGCTACTGGCAATGTGTGAGAGAGAGTGGGGCAAAAACAAACCTAGAGCCAGTCTGGTGGGGCACACCTGTTAATCCTGGCACTCTGGGAGGCTGAGGCAGGAGGGTGGCAAACTTGAGCCCAACCATGACAATATAGGGATTTAGCAAGGCCAGGCTCAGCGGGAAGGCCCTGGGTTCCATCCCCAGTGCAGGGAGGGAAAGGCCATGAAGGTGACCACATCCGGGACACAGCTGGTGGATGGCAGACAGGGCTGATGCTTGCTTCCAGAATCCAGCGTCTCCTAGCTCATTACAAAAGCCTCTGAAAACTCCTCTTCAGAAACCCTGACACCCGGTTAAACTCGGCAGGTTGGGGCGGCCCAGCGCCGGTTTCTGAAGGGAGTGAGAGTACAGCTTCTCCAGGGAATTCCCGCCCGGGCCTCCAGTTAACCCGGAGCCTTGGCAGGGAGAGACGGATCCCAAAGCCTTCCTGAGAGCAGAGCAGAGCGGGGCATCGCCCGGGGGCAGCGCTGGCCGGACCCCAGGGCAGAACTGCAGCCCAGGCCTGCAGTCAGGCTTCGGGTAGGAGGCGCAGTCCCAGGCCCAGGGAGGAGGGAGCTCGCAAGGACGCGGGGCTGTGCTAACCGGGGGAGATGCCACTCCATGCCGTGGAAACAGGGACCAGGGCGCCAGGAGGGGACCCAGCTTCTCTCCAGCTCTGGCTTCCAGTCCCAGGTGGACTCATCCATCATCCATCGGAGGCAGAGGGGAGGCAGAGGCGGGCGGGGTCTCTGGGGGCCGCGCTGATATGGTGACTCCAGCCCCACAGCCAGCTCAGGTGAGCAGGTGCAGAACTGCAGATGGGGGTGGGGGTCGGGCCTGGTCCCCAAAGACCTGGAAATGGGGGGCAGTTCAGATCTAGGAGCTAAGGAGAAGTCACATTTTCATTTTAATTCTACTATCTTGTACTCTCAGCTCTCTAGTTGATGGGACCAAAGAACTAACTATATATATACATGGTTTTATTTATTGAGACAAGATCTCACTATGTGGTCCAGGCTGGCCTCAAACTCCTAGTGATCCTCCTGCCTCAGCCTCCCTAGTGGTGGGATTACAGACATGCACAGCCACACCCAGCAAGGGAGACATATTTGCCACACTCTGTTTACATGAAGGATGACACTCTTTGTAAGGGTGCTGGGCAGTGGGGAATGCTCCTCCTGTTTCACTGGTTCCCCCTTTTGTAGAGCTGGTTGTGACCCCTACTACTGAACCAGAATGTGTTGTCCTCTCACTTTTGGAACTATTGAGGGTTGTCTTTGATGTGGATGTGAACAGGGTCACCCCAACGCCCTGGTCAGTATATCCCTGAAAGTTTAAAATAACTGACACATTACCCATGTTAAAAGCAGCACGATTCAGAGTAGCTGAATCTCAGAGGCGGCCTATATGTCCGCCAAGAGAGGAAATGGGTAAAGAGCATGTGGTATTAACACCCAGTGGAGTACAACACTGCCATGAAGAATAAACTTGAATCATTTGCAGGAAAACAAATGCCCCTTGCAACCATCAGACACACAAAGCTTCAATATCTCAAGGTTTCTCTTATATAAGAAACACAAAATATAAATAAAGAGTAAAATAAAAGACAGGTGATACAAAATTGGGAAATAGACCTTTCTCCGATAGGAAGGGCAGCAAGAGATGGAGGGAGATGAACGGGAACTGAGGTGCGTTAGCTCTGCACACCATCTCCACACAAGGAGTGTGAGCGTTAGACACTGCAAACGTGGGCTGCTAAAAAGGAAAGCAAAAACCAAATAAAAATACAATAACAAACAAAACAACCGAGCACCTTAGAGGACTTTCCACTGGTTAGACCACTTTTCAGCTTAAACTGCAGACGTTTCTACCAAGTTATCTGGCAGTGAAAGACACGGTACTAAAACACAAAAGTGCTCTCAACCTGAGTCACTTATTTAATGTCCAGGACAGCACTGGCTCCCTAAACCAGAATAGGAGCCACATAGTATTTTAAACACTGTGCTAGTGATGTTAAAAATAGAAAGATGAAATTAACTTAGTCATACAATTTGCTATCTCAGTATATCAAAAATATTCTCATTTCGAGTAGGGAATGGGGGCACACCCCCATCCTACCAGCACTCAGAAGGCTGAGGCAGGAGAATTTCAAGTTCAAGGCCAGCCTAAGCAGGACAGCAAGACCTTATCTCAAATGAACAAACAAACAAACAAACAGCTTTACCATTTCAGCATGTAATCATATAAAAAGTGCTGAATTTTTTAATATTCTTTCTCTTCATAAAAAGTCTTAAACCCAGACACATTTGACTATTTGATCTTCAAAAAAAAGGCCAAAAACATAAAATAGAGGAAAGATAGCCTCTTTCATAAGCAGTGCTGGGAAAATTGGATATCCACACGCAGAAGAGTGCATATATCTCTTCATGTGCTGACGTACTAAAGTCATCCTGGGTCAAAGACGTACATGTTGGAAACAAACTGCTGAAAATAAAATAGGTGCAGCTCTGGAAGACATAGAGGTAGGCAAGGACTTTCTGAACAGATCACCAGTGGCAAATGAAATAATACCAAGAATCAACAAATGGAGCCCATCAAGTTAAAAACTTCTGCACAATAAATGAAACAACCAACAAACAGCCTACCAAATGGGAAAATGTTTTGCCAGCTCTTCCTCAGATAGGGATACTATCTAGATTACACAAAGAACTCAAAATAATTAGACCACCCAAAATAAGAGACCCAGTTAGAAATGGCAATGGAAATGATAGACATTTCTCCGAAGTACAGGTGGCCAATAAATAAACACACACGCAAAAAGCTCAATGACACTGGCCATGAAATGAAAACTAAAACAACAGCGAATGCCATCTGCTATGGTTTGTGTCTAGGTGTCCCCCAAAGCCTCATGCAGTCAAACAGGTGGGTTTTTCAGAGGTGCGTGGATCTGGGGGGTGTGACGCTTGGCTCAAGGGTGAGTGATGACTAAGTTAGCCCACTGATTAGTTTGACATAGTTCTGGGTGGGATTAAGGGTGCCTCACCCAGGCTGTGAGTGCTACTGGGTACAATATAAGAAGTAGAGAGAGGGTTGCTGTGGGTGTTTGCTGCTTGTTCACTACCTTGCTGGTTTGCTGCCTTCTGCCCACCATGAACCTTTCTTTCCCTGTGATGCCCCTCTGCCACACCACTACTCTCTGCCTGGGAGCCATCACCAGTGAACTAAAATCTCTACAAACTGTGAGCTAAATAAACCTTTCCTCCTTTGAGTTTGGATGTCAGATATTTTGTCTCAGCGATGGGAAAAAAGTAACTTAGACTCTACCTTACTCCAGAAAGGATGGCCATTATCAAGAAATAGAATAATAAATAATGCTGCTGAGGTTACAGGGAAAAAGGAACTCTTCAACATGGTGGGTGGGAATGCACACTAGTGCCACCACTATGGAGATCCTGTGGAGATTCCTCAAAAAACTAAAAATAGAAATTCCATTAGACCCAGATATTCCCCTTCTAAGAATTTTCCCAAAACGGTTAAAATTATCATTTTCCACTGATTCATGCATGCTCATGTTCATAGCAACACAACTCATACCAGCTAAATCTTGGAAACAGCCTATATGTTCAGCAGAAGAATGGATAGAGAAAATGTGGTATCTGTATATGATGGAATATTACTCGCCTATTAAGAAGGATAAATGAGTCACTGGTAGGAAAATGGATACGGCCCAAGAACATAATTCGAAGTAAAATGGATCAGACACACAATTTTAAATATTGTGTGGTTTCTCTTATATGAGAAACCCAAAATATACATAAACAGCAAAATAAAAGATGGATACTAGGAATTAGGGAGAGCTTCTTCAAAGAGGCACAGGAACAGGAGATGGAGAAAGCAGGGAGGAACAGGAGAGAAAAGGGCAAAAACAAGAAGAGATGTTTTGTGCACATGCAAACTCCTCGTGACAAATGTGATCATTATGGTCTGCACATGTACTAATTTAAAAACCCATTAGTAATAAAAAATAAAAACGTCTTAAAGCCCACTTGCATATTTTATAATTCTGGCACCTTTCATTTGGATTTGCTGCAGAAAGGAATCAGAAAATACAACCTCCAAAAATGCCAATTGGGCACGAGGATTACTTTGAGCTGAAAGCAGCTGATAACAGACACGGGAAGTTTCCCACCCTCCTCCTCCTCTCTACCTGAAAGCAGAGCATAAATTCCCCTTCATGAAGGTCCCGTCCCCCTCGCCTCCCCACGCCAGGAAGGGCAGAGCAAGCCTGAGCCGTGGGGTCAATGCCGAGATGAGGGTGGGTGAGCAAACCTCACTAAACGGACCCTGGTCTTGTTGGGTCTCCGTGTATTCTCCAGTCACCCCCCCAGGATTTGCCATTCCTTGAGCCCCAAAACCCTTTTCCTTGTTAAAATGGTAGACAAGCCCGCAGGTCTAACTGCCCCTTGGGGTTCCGCTTGCTTCATTCATAGGAAGTACCAGCAAAGCCAAGCAGGTGCCTTTTCCACCCCCAGGGTCCTCTGTTGCTCCCTTGCAAGGTCCCAGGGACTGAACAAAGAGATTTTCCCCTCCCAACACTACTATTTTAAGCGCTTCCCAGCCCCACGTGGTTACTGGTTGTGTGTTAGACAGTGCAGCTCTAAGAGAATAATACATGATATACATCACTTCTAACCTACACTCTGATTCTTGTATAAAACTCACTTTTGTCTATACATTCTATGTCTACAGAAGTTCAGCGGGTTACCTTTTAGCAACTAAGAGCCCTTACTATCTTAACTAAGTTCGTGACACCTCATTTTTACTTCCTTGATGATGCTGGAGCTAAGAAAAGAGTTTGTCCTTTCCCAACTTTCTTCATTCTTTGGTCCTGAGAATGTCACTACTAGTAGCTTTCCAAAGTAGGAGAAGAAAAAAGTCAATGTCAACTCAAAAGTTATATGGAGCCAGGCATAGTGGCGCACGCCTGTAATCCCAGCAATCAGGAGGCTGAGGCAGGAGGATCACCACGAGTTGGAGGCCAGTCTGGGCTACATAGTGAGTATGAAGTCAGCCTGACCTGGAGAGCGAGATGCTGTCTCAAAAAACCCCAAACAAACAAAAAGAAAATTACATGTGGTTTTCATTTAAAAGCAAGTAAACAAAACAAAACTTCAGTCCAAGTAAGAACCAGATTTGTACCTCATCAGGATTTTCTATTTTGTTGCCAGTGATGGTCCCTAGCGGTGTTTTACTCTGGATCCAAGGCAGGGAAACCCTTCAGAGCCCAAGTAAGATAGACACAAGTTCTGAAGTCAATCAAAACTGTACGGCTGTGATGCAAATGGGAAGATGCCCCATTCGGTGGTTTTAATTATTTCATATCTTGGGAACAACTCACGGGATTGATGAAAGCGTAATTTGATTTGTTACAATCTAATCCAGGGCCTGTGTCTGGGCACTTTGTATTTTCCCAAAAATATAAAAACGTGTGCTTACCCCTTCGGATACCCTTTCTAAAACTTACACAGTGTTCAGAGCCTAAAATCCAAGACTAGGACTACGTGTAAAAGTCACTGCACCGCCGTCACCTTTCCCTCTGCCTGCACCCTTCCCTTCTCCCTCAGCTCCGTGAGACAGAGCATTTTTCTCTTTAACTCATCTTCACCCCCAAGAGATGTATTTTTCACTGTTCATTTCTTAGCAAAGGAGACAAAATTCCCCACCAACAGGGACAGCAGATTTTACGAGGCCATCAGTGAAAGGTTTGATGAATGACTGCATGAGTGAGTGGATGATTGTGAATGGTCTCACCGTAAGATGCAGCAGACAAGCAGGTGTCTGGGGTTGGAGCCAACACCCAGTTCCAGGTGGGCCTTAAGCATCATCTGGAGTCTTCGTCGGCTCCCAGAAAGGCCGTCATGTCTTCTCTGGAAGTTTGGTCAGAAATAAACCTAGAAGGTAATGATATCTGGAGCTGCTGGAAGGTTCCTCAAAGGGACCAGAGATCTGACAGGACCTGAGCAGCTCTGCTTTCCTCACCCTGCCGCATGGCAGCCTCAGAATTCCTGGCGAGCGACTGCAGTTCAGCACCACTCAGCTATTCACCCTCCAACCTGGGGCTGTGACCCATGCTGGCTCCCCTGAGCCGACCAATGCTGGCTCCACTGAGACAGAAACTCACCCCACTGTGCCACTTCCAGCCTCTGCTCCTGCTCCGACTCTGCCCCAGGGTTGTAATTACTGCCCGCAGAAGCCTACTCAGACCACAGCTCCGGGAAGGCTACTGCTGGAAACCGGGGGCCTCCTTTTGTCATGCTTCTGCAAAGGTGCACGGATTCTTGCAAGATTAAGAACCAATATGAGGGTCAAGGATACAGCTCAGCAGCACAGCGCCTGCCTGGCAGGTAAGTGTGTGGATGGGAGCTCCACTTGCAGTACCAAGAGAGAGGGAGGGAGAGAGAGAGAGAGAGAGAGAGAGAGAGAGAGAGAGAGAGAGAGAGAGAGAGAACCGATATGCACAATGCACAGTGAGTACTACTCTGCCAGGAAGAGAGATGAACTTGAGGCATTCATAGATAAATGGATACAACTGGCAACCATAATATTACGGGGAGTAAGTAGCCACACAAGCTTAAATATCACGTGGTTTCTTTTAGATGAGAAAGTGAGACAGAGAGACAGAGAGACAGAGAGACAGAGAGACAGAGAGACAGAGAGAGAGAGCGCGCGCAATAGAAGATAAATCTTTTTCAAATGGATGGGAGAACAAGAAACAGAGGGAAGAGGAAAGGAGAAGGAAAGGGGATGGGAAAAAAGAATTCAAGGAAAAAGGGTGACAATCGAGCTTTAGCACATGGGAAGGAGGCCGGTTGCTGGAAGGAGCAGGGAGGGAGAGGGGGGTAGAGGAGGGGAAGACAAGAACTAAGAGGCGCTGTGTCCCCGAGCTAACCCCCACGGCGTGGCAGTGGTTTTGTTTAAAAAGCACGAATGTGCAAGGCAGGCCTGCACACCGGGAGCCGGGCAGCCTCGCACCGTCACTAACGGTCCGCAGATGCGAACCCACGGGCGCCCGGAGGCCGCGGGCCGGCTGAGCCGCTCTGCAGCACGGCGGCCACAGCCCGGTCCGGCCGGGGCTCCCGGCCCTGCCTCCGGGAGCTGCGCAGCCTCCCGGGCTTTGCTAAGCTGAGGGGTCAAGGACTGCGCCCCGCTGGCCCAGAGCGCGGCCTTCAGCCACCCAGACCCCGCGCGCGGCTGCCCGGGGACATCGAGGGCGCCCATGTCTGTGGGCTGCACTTACAGAACCAAAAAAGTCATTACTGAACCGAAAAATCCTGAGAAAACCGCCACAGTGGTGTTCGTTCTTTTATTCCGAACCCTAATTAAGGTCACTGATAAGGGTGAATTCCCTCCCTGGGAAGTTTTCTCATTCCGCTTTGGCCCACGTTCTTCTGATCAAAGAGACAGCGAATGGGAACAAATCACTTTTCAGCAAGATTCTGTTCAGTTGCACTTTTCCTTCCGTAATTTAATTAATGTAAAAAGCCAGATGATTTATTCCACATTATCTAATAAAGGAGCCAGCACTCAGGGAAGAATTAGAACAGTGTGCGATTTTCTTCACTGTAACAATGGTTCAGAGTCAAAAACCACAGCCATGCAATTCACCACATTAATGCACAAAGGGCAAAATCACAGGGTTTTCTCTCGTCTGTGTAGAGAAATATGTTTAAATTAATTGTGAGGAGATCAAGAGATGGAGAGAGGGTAGTAGAAGGGGAGGGGAAGGGTCCAGAAAGAGAATTAAGATGTGTCATGGCCCTGCACCAACTTCCCACGGCAAGTGTAATTTTTATTTACTGCAAACATTTACTAATAAAAAATTTCAAAATTACTATCTTTATTACTGTACAATACTTTCAAATTAACTGTACACATTTGGACATTTATTTGCATAGTAAGCCTTCTTTTGTTAGGTGCCATTTTGTTTATTTCCAGTACTATTATTTTATGTGTTTTATATTGTTTTATATGCTGGGATTACAGCTCACACTTCACCTAGCCATGAAAAGATTTGTTTCTTACTCTTTTTTTTGTACCAGGAATTGAACTCAGGACCTTGTACTTGCCAGGCAGCTACATATGCCACTGAGCTATATCCCTGGCCCCCAAGAAAAGATTTCTTAACCTGCCAAAAAAATGAACAGCAAATTCAGTATTTATTGGAAAAATATTGGAATTTCTACTTTACAGTTGAGAATAAGATTTGAACACTTTTTAAATCAGTCTTACTTTCCATATGATATTCAAAGTTTTAACCAATAAAGTAAATCCAAGGAAAGACAGAATATAATGAGAAGAAAAGTGAGAGTAAAAAAACTCCTGTTTTCATTACTTACAGATGATGAAATACTCACAGAAAACTCCTAAGTGATTTAGCAAAAAACAAAAACATAACAAACAAATGAAAAACCCTAGGAATTAACCCAACAGAAATACATAAAACTTGTAGGAAATCTCTAAAAATTCTATGAAAGCAGTGCTTTCCCAACTTTAATGCACACACTGATCACCTATAAATCTTGATACAGACTGGCTCAGTACCTCTGGAGAGGGGAAGAGCGTTTGAAAATCACACGGATAAGCTTGGTCTGAGGGTCGCACTTCTGAGTACCATGATCACAAATAAAAAATAAACAGAGAGGGCCAGGGATATAGCTCAGTGGCATAAGTGTCTGCCTGGCAAACGCAAGGTCCTGACTTCAATTCCTGGTACCAAAAAACAAACACACAAACAAACAAACAGATAGAAGATGTGTTCAACCAGGAGACACCTTACCACTGTAAAGATTCTATTTCTCTCCAAACTCATCTATGATTTTAATTTAATTCCAACCAAAATCCCAAGAGAATTTGGGGCAGGAGCTATTTACTCAATTTACACAGTTGGCAGGGTTGGGGGGCAACTTTTAGGAGAAAACGGAACTGAGAGAAAGGGTAATTCTGCTATCATATTATGAAGCTTATTTATTTACTTATTTCGGGTACCAGGAACGGAACTCACAGCCTTGCACTTGCCAGGCAAGTCCTATGCCGCTGAGCTGTAAACCCGACCCTGTGAAACATGTTTAAGTAAAATTTACAACAGGCCATCAGTTTGGACCAAGCCTCTGCACTGGGCCCAACAAACCAATCCAAAACGGAGTCACCATTCCCGGTAGCACATTTGATCTCCGGAGAAATCCGGAGCCAGAAAGACAGTAGTCAAATGCCCAGACAAATCAGTTTTAAACAGCCAGCATGAAAAAGAAGTCCCTTCTGCTTTAACATTTAGAAAGAAAGCAACTTTGAAATGATTTTGGATTCTGTTTCTGCTTTCCGTAGCGCTCTTCTGTCCTCGAAGTCATCCACTCTTTTGTACGGAGCTACTGCAAATGAGGGCCAGTGAAGACTTTTGAGTGACATTTGCCGTAATTCTTCTGACAGACATCTAACAAAACCAAGGGAATGTTCAAACGCTACCAACAACTTGGCGATGGCATTGAGAATAGGGAGTCCAGAAAGAGACCTCGTGAGCTTGATTTATGAAAGAGATGGATGGCATCAGTGCACTGGAGAAGAGCAGTCACTTGATGGATGGTGCCGGGGAAACTGGCTCACCATACGGAGACGATAAAAGTTAAATTAGAACTCTTAACACACACGGGCAAAATAGCTGCTGTGGTTTATGTTTCTTGTGGGAATTGATCTTGGGCTTGTGATTCAGAGGCAGAAAGCCAAGGAGAGACAAACCTTCACGCAGGTTGGCTTCCTATATAAGCACATAAGATCTACCACCGCTTGCCTCCTAAAATCAATCTCTCTGTCTCTGTCTCTCTGTCTCTGTCTCTCCCTGTGTGTCTCTGTCACTCTCGCTATCTCTCTCTACTGGGGATTGAATGCAGGATCTTTCTTATTTATTTACTTATTTTTATTTTATTTTTTGAGTCATTAAGTTGGGTCATTAAGTTGCCCAAGTTGGGCTCAATTCTCTCTCTCGGCTTTGTCATTCATAGGAATTCCTCTGTAGTTCTCACAGTGGGCCAGTCCTGGTATTTAGAACTTAGCACATGGCATTGTGCATTGTTGAAAAAAAAACCACCTTTTGGTCTTCATAAATATTTTACTGTGAAGTTGGAAAAACCCACACAAGGAGCTGATAAACACACGCAGGCTTAACTACACCCAACTTTTGGTTATTAAATCCAACATATCAGCGGCTGTATTTTGATTTTTCTATCTTTGCTTTCATTCAAGTTCACAGTGAAAATATTTGAATAAGTCAAGGTCACGAGCACAGCTCTTAGACAAATAATTAGGGAATTTTGCACAAAACCGATAGAGACTCATCAAGTGATCGACAATGCCTGGCCCAGTCACCTCCCGATTCCTTTCCTCTGTATCCCCTGTATCCCTGCTGTCTATAGACAAAGTCTCTGGGCTTGGCTCTCTGTGTGCCTAGGAGAAAGAACGTGGTTTTCATACCGAATTGAGAATCTAGCCTTGGCTGGAGATGGAGCTCAGCAGTGCAGCACGTGCCAGGCAGGCGCAAGGTCATGAGTTCGATTACACACACACACCCACACACACACAGAAAGAAGAAAAGAAAGAAAAGAACTTAGCTTTCAGCCATGATTCCTCCTAGCTCTGTACTGGCCTTGAACCAAAGGCTACCAGACCAGCTTTCACCATGTGGCCTTTTCCTAAGTTATTGCCTCAAATAACTGATTTTTTTTCCCCCAATTCCTGTTGTTTTATGACTGAGGAAACTTCAAGTTTTAAAAAAAAATGCTTAAAGTAGGATCTTTTCATTTGTTTCCCATATATCTCCCTCTACAGTCTTTGTCTCTGTTATGCCCCACTAACACAAATTAAGCCTTAACCTGTTGATTTTTTCATGGGGACAATCCCAACCTGTCTACATGCAGTCCTCATTTGTACCCTAACCCTGGCACCCTGTTTTTTAGGGTGCCTCACAGTTTACATCAGACACTGCCACCCTCCTTTGCCCTATTTGCTTGCCTGCTTCCATCAACCATTTGGTATCTGTCACGGTGACTTTATTTGTTTCATTTAAATTTTTTAAATTGTCAAAATTGAATGCACTCATGGAATGCAAAGCGACATACCTCATGAATATTATATGAAATAATGAAATCAAACCCACCAACATACACATCACCTCACATCGCCACCACCGCCATCATCACCACCACCACCATCATCATCGTTTGAGTGTGTGTGGTCCTGGAGAGGCTTAGTTAGCATTTAGTTAGCCAAGTGTTCTGCCACTGAGTTACGTCCCCAGCCTAATACTTATCACCGTTAGAGTGAAAGCATTTGAAATTTACCTTCTTGGCAATTGCTAAATGCACAGCATACTATTATTAATTATAGTCATGAGGTCGTGCGATACATACAAAGAACAACAAAATCTTTCTATCTCGTATCTGTCCTTTGACAACGCCCCATCCTCCCACCTCCCGGCCTCTGGGAGTCACTGTTGATTCTCTGTTGCTTTGAACTTGACTGTCTCAGATTCCTCAGGTAAGGTAGGCCGTGCAGTATGTATGTGTCCTTCTCTGTTGGGTTCTTTCACTTACACAAGGTTCTCTCATTCCATATGTCGTCACAAGTGACAGAATTTCTTTCTTTTCTAAAGCTTGTTCAGACCTCGAAATATGCCGTGTCCCACTGACAAGTCTTGTTTCCCCTCAGCATCCTGTCTTTCTTCAATGTACATCTTTGCTCAATATTTTCTCATGTCGTTGACCAAAATAGTAAAAGCCATTTTATCAGATGTTTGCTGAAGTCTCGTATTTGATGTCTGTGACTTTCCCTGACATGTAATCTGCTGATGCCATCCAAAATGAAATGTTTATCTTGGCACACATGGCCTTAGTAAATTTCAAGTCCACCCTATCATTTACTGTTCCTTTCTCTAAATGCTAGCATGTGAAATACTGTTCTATTGTTCTAAATGGCTTTTACCTAGACAGGGGGATTAGAAAGTTAAGCTATAGCAAAATTCTGGACCAGAAAAGCCATCAAGTTATAGTCACCAATCTACAAACAATATAGAAATTTGAGTATTTCATGTAACAAGAAATCCTGGGGGCAGAATGGCTCAGGTTGGTAGATTCAGCAGCTCAGTAATACCCTCAGAGACCCACTTTTTTTCTCACATTATATTTTATTCCAAAGAACTGGCCATCTGCCTCTCCAAACCAATCATCAGAAAGCTGGAACAGATCCAAATTTAATACTGAAGCACATGGAAGAGAGATGGGCAATTCCTCCAAACTGGCTCTTTATCACACTGGAGACATCGGGCAGAGCTCTCACTTGGGATTTCTCCTGGTGCTTCACACAGAAGCCACTGCTCCCTGATTTGCAGGGTGAGAATATGTGAAGACTATTACTCATGAAAATCTGCAGGATAGCATGGGTTTTGATCTATTCAAAATAGCTTGAAGCAGGACTGTGTCCAAAACAAAAGGATAGATTAAGCTATCGCTAAAATTCCCTGCCCACTGTTTAATGCTGCGATGCTGTTCTCATTGTTTGCACTGGGGAAACTGCTTACGGTTTGGAACTGTGCACATCAGCAGGACTTGTGCTGCCAGCAAACGCACACAACTGCTGATCCGTGAGCATTTGCCCGGATAGCACATTTGTGGAAAACTGAGTCACAGGGATTCTATGTACTATGAATTCATAATTGGAACAATTTTTTCAATGTCTTGTCATGGTCATTTCTCTGTAAATAAACCAAAGACCATAAAACAATTAGAGTTGGACAAAGCGAAACAGGCTTTCCTCTTTTTTTTTTCCACTAGAAATGTGTCTTGTATTTATTTTGAGCTGAAGGCAGATGACTGTTAAATAAGGCAACAAATTAAATGCGGATGTTACTGATACAAAGGCTAATCTGACTCATTTAGTCAAGTGTGCAGACCTTCTTGGACGACCCGGGGACCTATTCAAATAACATACGGTCCCATGTGACTTCCTCCAGGGTGACTCACGCGCCGTCAGAGCTCACTAGAGGAGGAAAGGGGAACATTCAATGGAAGATAGTAATTTTTGCGGCGCTCACGCTATGATTACCCACAGATCCATAAATTATCAGCCGAGCTCCTGTCTTCCCCGGCGGAAGAACTCACACAGGTCACTGAGTTCAAGCGATGCTGCTGATGCTGCAAGGGTGGAAATACAATCGTTAAAACTCAGAAGCTAATTGGATTTGAGAGCAAGAAAGAAGCATTGAAGATAACGTTAAGCTTTGACGAATAACAAATGAGAGCAGGGTGGATATAAGTTGAGGGTTTAGTACAGATATTGTATTTTAGTCCTCTCACGGTTCTGTTAATTACTATTGTTCACCTCATTTTACGACTAAGAAACCGGAAGCTTCATGGAGTTCATTCACTCAGTGGCAGAGGTGAGACTGAAATCTACATCACAGTTCCCAATTCGTCACTGCACCCTTGTTTCTGGTAGGAAAGAGGAACATGAGGCGCTGCCATTAGAAACATGACACTTTGAACACAGGCCGGAATTCCAATAGAAGATGATTTGCAGGCTGCAGGAAACGTGGACCACGGCTCAAGGAATGGCTCAGCACCGAGCACAGAGCTGAGAGTGGTCTGTGGAGCAGCCCAAGCTCAGACGGGAGCCTGCTCTGTTACAAAGTAAGTTCTGCTAGTTCTGCTGGGCTGGGTGGTCATCGAGGTGCCCCTCTAGCATGAGGAACTGAAGAGTAATGGACTGACCCACAGGCGAGGTTTGCAGTGTGACACTGGACAAGCCACTTAAGCACTGTGGTCTTTCCTACAGCAGCAGCACAGAAGTTCACACATGGGAGCTTGGAATGAGCCAGAGAAAGAAGAGGGAGGAACCCGAGTTCCTGCTGGAACAATTGGATGCTGAAATGTGAGCAAGGAGAGGTGATGACAGAGGTCACTTTCCTACCCTGAGAGTTTAGGAAAACCGTGGCACATTAACCAGGGCAGCCTGGTGGTGCCAAAGAGTTGGGGACAGATGATAATGAGCTTTATTTCACGTGTGCCGATTTCAACACAAGATATTTCTTTGGTCATTGGTCACTAAATTACTGGAAAAGAAATATTTGACGTAGTTTGTTGGGGCTTAGAAAATGGTGTCCCAAGGTGTGAGACTTTAATATTGATACAGGGGAATGAATCTCAGTGGACAACCTCCAAACGATGTAGGGGAATGAAGCTCCCAACCTGCTATGTCCGCCAGTTCATGTTCTCTAAAACCAAAGAATGAATTCTAGGAACAACGGAGGTGAAGAGTAGAATATATTTATTGAAAGAAAAAGAAAGTTTCTGTCTGAAGAGGGACAGAAGGGGCCCGAGTGGGTTGCTCAAGACTCTGTCTTTTTCAGGGACTATTATAGAGTAAAACCATGGGTTCGAGGTGGGGGAAGACTGGGCACTCACAGGGCAGATGAGGGACACAACTATAGTTAGCCAATAAGATCAATGGTTCAGGTAAAATTGATTACATTAGGGACAAAATGGGAAAGCCAGTCATGTAGGAAGCGGGCATTCTTGGAGCTGTGACCTTTACCCTAGAGGGATGGGATAGTGGCTCCAGGGTGAAAGAGAACTAATTAGAATATCAGTCCCCAGGTTGTGGATGCATTTGTTTGAGCCCTTGTCTTGAGGCCTGGCCCACAGCAGGAGGCCTCGGTGCTCCCCCCACCCCGCAGTTGCCGGGTGTCCGCACTGGCTCCATTGCGAGCCTGGCCCTGTCTCACTGCCTATAATATTTCTGATTAACTCAGCTGCCTGCAGCAATATGATGAAGACTTGGAACTAAAACACAAAGTCATCCCAGAGCTGAAGTCTCTCTGACCTCCTCTGGCCCCTCTTTCCGTTTGTCCTCTTTCTCCCCAAAATGTAGTGAAAATGTAGTGAAAGTGAAGCCCCTGAGCTGACTAGGGGAAACCCCGCCAGAAGAATACAGTCTCCTCTGTAATCTCAGCAGACAGGGAGGAGGTCAGTGCCGCACCCGGAGCCCAGCCTGTCTGAGGCTGTGTCTACTCCTTCCCCTTATCCCTTTCCTCTCCTGCCTGAAGAAAAAGGTACCTAAGCTTGCAGTCCCATTAGGTTAGAGCACTGGACACTTCCTTTTGTCTCTTGTGACATCCTCATGCCTGTCATAAATTCATATGCCTTGTTTTCACTTTGTATTTGTTTCTATTTCTTTGGCAGTAGTGGGGATTGAACCCAGGGCCTTTGCACCAACTACATACCCAGTCCTTTTTATTATTTTGAGACAAGGTCTTACCAAATCACTAAATCATTCAAGCTGGGCTCCAGCTCAACCATTTCCCTGCCTCAGCCTCCCAAAGAGCTGGAATTACAGACGTGAGCCACTACACCCACCTTCTTGTTTCTTGTCACTTGGGCTATTGTCAGTTCATTTCTCTGACTCAAATATCAAGTCTCAACAGGGGAACGTGAGAGTTTTGTTGTCCCCCAACAAACACTGAACAGATTTGACGGTAACAGGGCGCAGCCAGGCAACTTACTGAGTAACCTTTGAAATCCCTTCCAAGTCTCCATAGCAACAGGACTCCTGGCCTTGTCAGAAGGCCTCAGGTGGATGAGCCAGTCTCCTCTGCTCCCTGACAAAAGACAAAGACTGTTTGCTGAGCAAGCGGAGGGTTGCAGGGTATTTTCCCTGTGCTGGTTTCTTGTTTCTCCTCTTCCTCTCTGTCTGCCTTCCTAGAAGACCTGTTCTCTAGGTTTCCCCTTCCGATCTCCTTCCCTTGCTCCTTCTTCTGGACCAGCCCACGGCTACTGCTCCCCTCCTTTCCCGTGGCCTGCACGTTTTCCTGGCATCCTTCCTGGGCTCCCCCCAAAAGCCTCCTGCTTCCTCAGTCACTGACCAAGGATTCTACTCTTCAATCTTCTCTCTTCTCCGCATCTCCTGTCCTCGTCACCCTCGTTAACGGCTAATTCATCCCAGGTCCTGATTGTTCTTCCCGCCTCTGCTGCTCACTGAATCATTCCAACCTCTGGGCGCCCTCACTCAGGGACCCACTCGGGTTTGGAATGATGATGTTACTGGTCTGAATCCTACAGTCAACCGGCCGGAAGCCACAATGAAAGCAAGGGGCATTGCAGCCCTCTCTGCTAAACTAGTTTCTCCTCTCCTACCTTTGACCAGGTGCCTTGAGTCGTCAAGCATAGCTCTCTCTGCTTTTGTCTCCTCTCATTCCCCCCAACAAGCCAGACCACGCATCGCGCTCTCCCTTCCCAGGTGTGTGGAAGGCTTTTACCTGCCTGGCGACCAGTCACTTCTTTTCCTGCTCACCTGGGCCTGAAATGGCTGAGGAAGGTGATTTCACATATTACGAAGGGAACTACTACAAGAGACTATGAAGCACAGACAATTTTATATACACAAAGAAGCCAACTCTGCGCAGGGTGTACATACAGCTAAATAAAGGTGCACCATTGTGCATGATGACCAAGTGTCCCTAAGAAAAATAAAAACTGAACTACAGGAACTGTGAAGGGGGTGTAGGCATGAAGGAGTCATGGGATTAGCTGGGGAGAGAAGAGGATTTGGAGAGAGGACAGCATCTTGAAAAAAAAAGGAAGAAAAAAAGAAAGAAAGTGTCATCCTTATCCCTGATGACTATTTATGAAGCAGCTCTATGTATTAAATATTAAATTAAAACCGAGAGAGAGGCTGAGGCAGGAGGGTCTCTGGGAGTTCCGGACCAGCCTAGGCTACATAGTAAGCTCAAGGCCATCCCAAACTACAGAGCAAGACCCTGTCTCAAAAAAAAAAAGAAACTTAAAAAAAAAGTTAAAGTTATTAGAATAAAGACATATACAAATTTTTGTCTTTTTCCCCAAATACTTTGTTAATGATGAAGGCTTAAGAGATAGAGAAATACAGGGCAAAACAGAGGTGCACTTAATGCACAGACCAAGAATTTCAAGAATTACAAAAATGCCAGGTATGGTGGTGTGGAGGATGGACGTGAGTGAGTTCCAGGCCAGCCCAGGCTACACAGAGTTTGAGGCCAGCCCGAACTGCATGGGAAGACCTTGTCTTTAAAAGGAGGAGGAGGAGAAGAGGAACTGTAAGAGTGACCCCAGGAGAGGTCAGTTTGCATGGACTGAAAGTCTCTGTGTCAGGCCTTGGACACCACGGACTCCGTGCCTCGAGTCAGCAGGATGAAGCAGTGTGGTATGCGAGGCAGCTGGGAAGGAAGGGCTTCCGGTCGGAGGAGGACAGGAGACCTGGAGCGAGAAAGAACAAGACACCCAGGTCAGGTCCGAAAGGAGTTTCAGGGGGCGCAGCTGAGCGGCAAGGGAAGGTTTCTTAGGCAGAATTAGAGCAGACGCTCGGAGAGAGCAGAGCAGAGCCCTCACGGGAGAGGGGCGCGGGACAGGGGGGGTTTGTACGTGTTCATCCCTGGTGATGGCCGTCAGAGGAGGAGGGTCAGGACGTTTTGCCTAAAACCACTCTTTGAACCCATCGAATCTGTTGCTTCATCTTAAGGTCAGGATGGCGCCCTTTGCTTTACCAGCTAGATTAAATTGTGGATTTTGCGGATTTTTAAGGGATTTGGGTGTGACGGGTCTGAAAGGGAAGCAAACAAACAGCAAGGCCCGGAGAAAAGCAATGGAGAACAGGTAGGATCCGGAGGCTGGGGGGTCCCGGAGCACAGTGTCAGCGTGTAGCGCACAGGAGGGCGCTCGGCAGGGACGCAGAGCGAACCCACTGAAGGGCACTTGCTTCTGGAACAAGCTGTTAGTCCATTAATCCAGGAATAAAGTCCCCACTTCTCAGCACTGTGCGCGGCTCAGTTTCTAGCCCATGAAATTGGGGGCACATGCGAACCACAGAAGTTGTGATCTCTGTTTCTGTAGTTCAGAGAATAGCTGTGCTCCAAAGACTCAGCACAGTGCAAAGTGAGGCTGCTGAGAACATTTTAGCACTAAAGAGGCTGAGGCAGGAGGATCGCTTTGAGTTTGAGGCCAGCCTGGCCTACGTGGGTTCAAGGCCAGCCTACACTATATAGTGAGACCCTGGCTCAAAAAAACAAAAATAAATAAGGAGCAAATAATACTGTTTATGGATAAATCAGCATTCCAAAGGGCTGGTATGGTGTGTCCTGCGCCTATTGTCCCAGCACTAGGGAGGCTGAACCAGGAAGATCACTTGAGCTCAGGAGCTGAAGACCAACCTGGACAAAATAGCAAGACCTAGCTTGGAAAACCAAGAAAAAGAGAATCAAAGGGCTAAAAATTTAAGGTGAGAGATCTGCAATCCAATTTCAGTTTCCAAACCCAGAGAGTCTTTAATCTATTTTTTTTGTTTTGTTTTGTTTTTGTTTTTGTTTTTTGAGTTGAGGTCTCACCATCTCAAGCTCTGACTTACCAGCAATGCTGAATGGGTGCGTAGAACGCTGTCATTCTGCCCCCTTGTCTTTTTCTCTCTGTTCCTCTCACCCTGTCATCAATCTTGGTGCGCCCCTTGGGTTTTTTCGTTTTAGTTTTTCTTGTTGTTCTTTTCCTGTGCATTTTGACCACTTTAGTTATGCAGCACTGGAGACTGGTATGGACTTCCATACCTTCAGTCCATGCAAACTGACCTCTCCTGGGGTCAGTCTTATAGTTCCTCTTCTCCTCCTCCTCCTCCTTTTAAAGACAAGGTCTTCCCATGCAGTTCAGGCTGGCCTTACTGGATGGACTTCGATCACCCTGCATGGAAGGCCTGTTTGGGGGGCACTGTTACCCCTTCTCTCACTTGATTCTCACAGCAACACCACAAGTTACATGTCATCTTACCATAGAGAATCCAGGGCACAGACAGGGTGAATTACTTTCCCAAACTTGTACAACCAGCAATGAACAGAGATAGGAATCACTTAAACTTTTCAAGTGAGCACTCTAACATAGTCTTCTCTATTTCAATATTTGATGTGCAATGATTTCCCAGTGACCTCGAGATTTAAAAAAAAAAAAAAACCTTTGCTATGATTTACAATGATTGGCATAATGATTCCTTTTTTTCTCTCATGTCATAACCAGTCCCAGAGAGTCCATGCCCAGAGCCCAAAGATGCTGGCCATTTTGGTAGAGTTTCCAGGTTTTTACACAATTATTACAAAGTACAAATTATTACAAAGTTACAGAGCTTATGTAGAGAATTTTTTTTAATTTAGAGAAAAAAAGCTAAACATAAAAAGGTAGAAATAATATCGAATTTCAAACAAAAAATAACAGTAAGAAATCACTAGTTGATAAATTACATATCATTATCTTAGAAGGAGTTGCTCAAGTTACAAAATCAAAACATAAAAAGTGGACAATCAAACAGTGACAGTACAAATCATTCTGTTTGATAAACTAACAAAAACTTAGTAGTATGGTTAGCTGTCTTGCAACTTAAACATACACACAGTTATATGTGTATACCTACAAGTTGTTCTTTCCTTTGGAGCACTTTCTTTCCCTTTCATTATCACAACATCTATTATACATTTTGGACCTTATTACTCTTTCAGTTTTTTATTGTTATTTTTTATAGTAGAGAGACAATATGATAAATTTCTAATCTAAGTTAATAGTTCTTTCTCACCAAGGAGATGACCAACAAATAGAAAAAGAGCTCTAAAGAATTAATAATAACTACCACTAAATCCCCCCTCCCTCTCCCTCTCTCTCTCTCTCTCTCTCTCTGGATTGATCTCAAGGCCTTGTGCATAGCAGGCAAGTGCTGTAACCACTGAACCACACCCCCAGGCCCTAGGAAATTCCTACTTTGGATTGACACCTGCTACAGAAGAATGAGCAACCAGAGAAAGCAAACAAGTGGATTAACACACACATTTCATGGCATTTCATGGACACATAAAGGACACCCAGAGAATGAGTTCTCAGAACCGGCTTCCAACAGCAGCTCACATACCGTCTTCTACAAAGCGCAGTAAATTTTTATTGCAGTGACAGTGCAAAGGCAAAGGGCTTTGACTATGGCCAGTGGCTTGGAGAAGAGCAAACAAAGGGCAGATAAAGGCAGTCAGTTAGCAAAGCCTGCAACACCACTTCCTCAAGGATCATCTGCACTTGATGAGGGTCTGAAGTAGTGTTTGGTGGTTAACCTTGCTCTCTCTGGTGTGTGTGTGGGTGTGGGTGTGGGTGTGGCTGTGTGGGTGTGGGTGTGTGTGTGTGTGTGCAGGAAGGCTGCATTCCTTTTGTCTCTATAAATGCATGTCCTGTTTTTCACATGATTAGAGGAAGACCAGACACCTCGCCTGCATTCTTCCTTCTCATCTCTGGCTCTAGGATCCTTCGCTGTGTGGAAGAAACATACCCTGATTTCCCACATAGCCTTTCAAAGTGTCATTCAGAGCGGGGTAGGGTGGCGCATGCCCACAGTGCCAGCACTTGGGAAGCTGAGGGAGGGCGACTGCCGTGGGTTCAAGGCCAGCCTGGGCTACTCAGTGAGCTCAAGGCCGACCTCAACTACGCAGTGACACCTTGTCTCAAAACAAACACAGACAAAAAGTAAAAACAAAGTGTTATTTGGTGTGGCCTGTGTTTGTCCTCTCTCAGCTTCTTTCCAATTCTCCAGTGTCCCCACCTCCTCAGAGCTCTGGGGCCGCTGCTCTGAACCGAGGCCTTTTCGAGCCATTTGCTGGGAGTTCCTGATCTTTCCCTGGCTGCACTTGGATTCATCACAAAGGGGCCATGAGGTCTTCATGTTGTTAACTTTCTCAGGCTGGGTTTCCTAGCCGGTCTAAAATCCTGAAGTCAGACTGCCATCTCCCCAAAGCTTTGCCCAGAGAAAATGTTAAGATTCCTGTGAAGGTCTTTACCCAGCAATGGTGGTGAAAATTACCAAGTTCCTTAACTAGGACTCCATCTGCTCTACTGAAGAATACGATTATTCACATTTTCTCTCTTTATGGCATTTATCGTAATGTCTTGTCAGTGATAAATGGTGCAAAGGTTCTGATTTTTAACGCCTTTAAATATCATCGGCAGGTACTTTCCAGCAGAAAAGTTCCATAAATCTGTGTATCAATTTCATATCAGGCATGATCAGAGGCTTAGTCAATATTATTTTTTCCACAGTGAAACCGTGTAAGGCAGATTTTACTTAAGCTAACAAATGTGTATTCTTCACAGTGGAAGAATAAATAAAAGTATAATTTGTGAATTTCCTAATGGTTTCTTCCTGCTAAAAATATTAACCTCTTCCATTCTTTAGAAGAACTTAACAGTTTTAGCTTCAAATGTTCAAGAAGTTTGTTGTCTTGAAGTGGCTTTTTTTGCAAATTTATTTTCCAATCTCCAAACTCTATCTTCTTTCTCAGAATATTCTCAGTGCTACATTTTCACATATAAATGAATCTGAGACAGCTGGCTCTTATTCTGTTCTCTGACGCCACTGAGATTTGTGTATTTCCTAACTCACTATTATTTATGAAGAAAATCAATGACAAATATTTTACCATTTAAAAGAAATGACACTAATCAAGAATTTGCTCTCTGTTTACTCAGCTATAAAGAGTTAGTTACCCCAACTGGAGACCTTACAGCTTTTTCAATCTACTCATTTGTAATAAATATTAAATTGAAATTAAATTGTGGAAACTGGAGCACATTGTATCTAATTAGCCTTCAATAAATCATTTCTAAATATTATCAGCTGTGCTGGGTGTGGTGGGATACACCTATAATTTCATGCAATCATGAGACTGAAGCAGGAGGATTGTAAGTTCAAAGCCTCCCTGGGCAAGTTAGTGAGTCCCTGGCTCAGAATAAAAATAAAAAGGGCTGGGGTTTCCACTCGCTGGTGGAGTATTCCTGGGTTCTACCCCCAGTGCTGCAAAAAAAAGAAAGAAAGAAAGAAAGAAAGAAAGAAAGAAAGAAAGAAAGAAAGAAAGAAAGAAAGAAAGCAGGCAGGCAGGCAGGCAGGCAAGAAAACCAGCAGTAAAAACTCTGAGTAAAGTTGGAATGTGCAAATGATCTAATGGGGAATGAATTTTCAAAAGCAGCTAGCGCTCTGCACCGCACATTTCGGCTGAGCGGGGCAATGCTATCCAGCTATCTCTCCCACTTTTGCTGTTGGCACAAATACCTGCTGTGGGCAAGACATAGCCTCTGCAAATGGTCTCATTCTGCAACTATGGGTGTCAGGGAAATCGTTTACCCTCTGCAGCTCATTGAAGTGCAGATGGCACAGAACCAAGGGAGGGATGGATCTGCTTCCCAATGAGGCAAGATTCCATGCATCTGAATTGGGGCAGGGATTGAAATGAGAGGGAAATCTAATCAGTGCCTATTTTTACCTCCTTGGAAAACCCTGGAGCAGAGTAAAAGGATAGGCATGCTCAATGTTTCCCAAGTAAGGTACAGAATTCCCAAGGAGATGATTTTCATACTTCAGTGGAGTGGCCATCTTACTTATCTAATGGAAGGGAAAGCAATTACTACAGTCAGAAACATGTTCCTGTATTTTTCATCAGTTTTTTTATGCAAAACATGAGAAACCACCCAACCACTATTGTGTAATTTGCAACTTTCACTAATGTATAAGGTTCATCTGATAACAAGAGCAGATATATTAAGGCAAATGCACAGAGTCAACAAAGACAGAAACTTTTATAGCACATTACTCAGTGAAAAGTACATACTCCTGAGAACAGAGACCTATGGCACTGTGAGCCATACTGCATTCCAGTTCCTGTAAATTCAGTTCTTTTCAGATCTGGTTTTGATAAAGCAACCTATTAAAGAAGCAGTATAAGAAATTCAAATTTCACAAAGCAAAGTTTATGAAACATAACCACTAATACAAATGCAAGTTTCTGAGTTTATAATCTGCACAGAATTTCCAAATCTTTTTTTGTCTCTTTAGTCCACTGTGTTTTAGATTGATAACATTCTTAGATTAGTGGTTCCCAGACTTAAATTTTTCAGGACAGTAAATCTTCCCAAAACAGTTGTGAAAGCCAACATGGAGTTGCCAAACTGTTCATTTTGCCAACAGCAACAATAACAAAAAGCTACCATTCCCATCATTCCAGAAAGGAAAGGTTTTTTCCAAAACAAAAATGTAGAAAGTTCCTAATTTCTGAACAAAAGAGACCTCTTCCCAAGAAATACTATTTGCTAACCACAGATAATTTTAAAGGGTATCCTTAAAGTAAGAGATAAATGCAGAAATATTTACAACATTAATATTTATTTTATAACACAACGTATGTTATGTTTCCTCGGTAAAAATGTAATTTTAAAGCACCATGTACATTTGACACATCGATATCTTATTTATTCAATCACTTATTTAAATGGGAACTTTGTCAACCATGTTTATTTCAGATGTTTTTGTACGATATTTTTTAGCTGTTTTTGTATATTTGCATGGTGATGGTACTAACTTGCATCTCTCTTAGTGATTAATGTGAATATATTTTTCAGTGCTTGTTTCACTGGTGAAGTCTCCATATGTCTTGTCAACTTTCAAATTGAAGGGTTTTTTTGTTTGTTTACTTGCTTGTTTTATTTTGTTTTTTATTGCTGAGCTCAAGAATGCTTCACATGCTCTGGAGCCCAGTCCTTTGTCAGGCTGTCAGATTTGCAATTCAGAAACATTGCTCCCACTCTGTCTTTAGTTTGTACTTTTTGTCCTCACGGGTCACAATAAAATTTTTAAACTTTGATGAAGTCTCTAATTTATCAATTGTTTAAAAATGGATTGCATATCTATTTGATGTCGTATCCAAGCACTCCTCACGAAGCCAACAGTCTAAAGACTTCTGCCTTAAGGGCTGTGGATGTAGCTCAGTGGTACAAGCGCCTTGGTCCTAAGTTCAGTTCCTGATAAGACCTGCTCCTGTATTATCTTCTAAAAGTTTTATTTGCATACATAACTGTTTTGAGTTAATTTTTATAAAGGATAAGATTTAGATTGAAGGTTTGTCTGTGAACAGCCAATGAGCCAAGAATACTTTTAAGCAACAATCAACAGCCGCGGACTCAGCCGAATGGGGGTGGTAACGAAGATGGGAAGAGAAATTCTTTCGAAGGCTCCACTCACCAGGAAAATGAGTGTGGCAGCAAAGCAAGCCAGCTGAAGCCTGGGGAGAAGGCAATGGTTGGAGGTTTCAGAAAGGAAAGGTCACTGGTGATATAAACAAAGGTGAAAGAAAGGACAAGAAGGTGGGTGGTGAGCTGGAATAGTGGGGGCAGTCGAGAAGTTAACGAGCTGGTGTGGGGGTGTCACTTGTAGAGCTGAGGTTGCAGAATGATGCCGGAGTGGGGTGAGG
This sequence comes from Hydrochoerus hydrochaeris, assembly GCA_004027455.1. Taxonomy (NCBI): domain Eukaryota; kingdom Metazoa; phylum Chordata; class Mammalia; order Rodentia; family Hydrochaeridae; genus Hydrochoerus; species Hydrochoerus hydrochaeris. Next base: position 265,455 of record PVLA01001996.1, on the reverse strand, counting down.
GAAGCTTGTACATCGTATCAGGGCTCAGGTGTTCTTCAAATGAGCAGGAGAGAGCAGAAGTCAAAGAGACAATAGGACCAGAGTGAGAGAAAAGGAGGAGAAATGCTTAGCAACCAGTAATGAGGAGCCAGGAGGATGCCTTTTCTACCTCTCAGCCTTAGGGTAGAAGACTTCCCTTTTTCAGAAAGGGAAAAACAAAACAAAACAATATAAAACAAAGCCTACAACTGCTCAACCCTTGAAGAAGCAATGGGGGAAGAAATGTCCTCAGAAAACTTCTCGGTGTTTGCTAATGCAAACAGGAAGAGAAAATATTTGAGAAATGTTGCATTAGCGGACCCCAGCATAAGGGGTGAAAGGAAGTTCTGTATCATATCTCAGAAAGACGGTGAACAGGGAGAAGAAGGCTTTGACTGAGATGGTGAAGCACAGCTGAAGTGAGAGATGGGTTTGGACATCATGAGATTCCGAGGGACACAAAGGTGGACGTGGAGAGTAAGAGTGAAAGTTCTTACTTGATCAGAGAAGAGAGTGAGCAAATATTCAGAGCACCAGAGGAGATGAGTATGAGGAAAACACTTACAAAACTGTGTCTGAAAAAGCTGGTGATGACTGGCTTCTGTTCAGCGGACAAAGAGTGTACAGAGGAAGTGAATACGTGTCTCAGTCCATTCTCTGTTGCTGTAAGTGCCTACCACAGGTGGGGCAGTTTATAAAGAATGGAGGTTTACTTTGCTCATATTTAGAAAGCTGGAAGGTCCAAGAGTATGATACTGGCATAAGGTGAGGGACTTCTTGCTGCATCCTAATGTGGCAGAGGGTTTGTATGGCAAGACAGACCAGGCCTGCTGATGCAGGTCTCTTTCTCTTCTTGTTAAGACACTAACACCATCTTGGGGATCCCCACCCTCATGCACTTCTCTAACTCTAATTTTCTCCCACTAATACATGAGTTTGGGTTTTAAGTTTCCAACACATGAACTTTTAGGGTACACATTCAAGGCACAGCAATATGTCTGATCCCTATTTTTCTCAAAATTACTTATGATTCTATCTACACACACCATAGTATCCTAACATATCCCTTTACCTATATACAGTACATCCAAAGTTAGTAGCAAATAAATAGAAACATACACTCACGCATTAGCCAAGAACAGTCAGTTCAGTGGCTGCAAAATAGAATGCAATCAGACATCTTTTATGCTGTGTTTTAAGGCTCTGGCTCAGTTCAAGTCTTTATCTCACCAGCTCCTGCCTCTTTCTCTTTGGGTCTGCTTCCATTTTTCATCATGTTTTGACAGGTGAGGTTGCTCATGAAAAGGGACCCAACAAAAATACAAGAATACCACCTTTGCCTCCTCATCCAGGACAGCACAACCCTCCCTTTCCTACTTGTAACAAAGCAGGAAAACCACACCCTCCTACCACCCCTCAGCTGAGTCAAATGACGGATGTCGGTGGTGCAATTGTTTTGCTTACAGGGAGGGATTCTGAGTACGGTCAGTAGGTCACCTGCCCTCTCTGCCCATGACCAGCTCCCCACTGCCCAAACCCCCAGGAGTTTCCGTGTTAGAATTCTTCAGGCTTCAGCCAGCACAAACATGTCACAGCGAGGGGGACGATGATTGTATTTGCACGCACAACTAGGTTAGGCACAAGCTTTATTTGATCCTTATTTTTTAAGGGGGAAAAAAAAGCTTTCTTATTACATTACAACCAAAGGAATTTAGCCCTTAACCTGCAGTTTCCCTCCTCTTGTTAATATAAAACCTCTGTTTCCAATAAAGAAGGAAGGCTCTATGGAATTGGCTTCTCCACCCTTCATTCCTAGGGGTGAGGTAATTTACTAACACACCTTTGGAAACAGGTTTATACCAACTAAAGTAACAGAAGGGGGTGTTTGCAATATGGGGGCAAAAGGCAGAAACTCCTGGCAAAACAATACTGAGAAATACATGATTAGAAGACATCAGTGTCTCTACAACAAAGGGGGGCAGATCTTGCCAATGCTTCACCCCTAGACCACACCATTTGGCTTCATACTCCACCAATGGGCAGAATGGCAGAAAGTGGACCTCCTGCAACTTCTTGAGTGTCTGGGTCCCCCACAAACTTATGTTGAAATCTTAACCCTCAAAGAGATGGTATTGAGAGGTGGGGTCTTTGGAGGTCATGGAGAAGGCAACTTTAAGAACAGGATTCATGTCCTTATAAAAGACCACAGAAAAGTCCTATCCACCAGGTGAGATTGGAGGGAGAATACAGCTGGCCTCAAAGAAGCCAGCTGTCCCGAGACACTGGGTCTGCTGGTAGCTTGTTCCTAAACTCCGCGGTCTCCAGAACCACGAAGAACGTGTTTCTACTGGCCCGTAAGCCACATGGTTTATGGTAATTTTTTGTAGTGGGCCCCAAGAAATGAAGACACTCTTCCACTGCTGGGCTCCATGAAGACTTGCGAACAAGGACACCAGAAGGGTGTGGGGAGGCCAAAGTCTGGCTGAGAACAAAGGAAAAGTCCTCCCTGTCCCCCTCACATAGAAGAATCCTCCTGGACGGATGTCTACACATGGAAAAGGCCCAAGGACAGCTTTGCACCATCCTCTGAACCCTGTGAGCCCATCCGATCATCAAACAGCACGGCTGATTTTGTTCATCAAATAGTGAAAGGCCTGTGTACTTGTTTTCTGTGCTGTGTAACAAGCATTAGCAGTTTAAAAGCACAGACAATGATTATCTCACCGTTTTTCTGGGTCAGGGCTCCCAATACAGCTCTGTTGGATTCTCTTCTTACAACCTCAGCAGGATGCCAATAAAGGCTGAGTTCCCATCAGTGGATGGGCTGGGGAAGGATCTACCTCCAAACCTACCACATTGTTGAATTTATTTCCCCGCTATTACAGGATTCATAGCAATTCACTTCTAAATTGGCTGGTGTTTCAGAGATCTCGTAGTGAGTTGGTTAGGAAGGGACTTACATGACCTAACATCACTGTGTTACAGAAAAACCAATATCAAACTGAATGGAAGATTCTTTGCACCAAGGAACCTAGAAGGCAATTAGTTTATAATGCCAGTGGGCTGATGGGAATCTCAGTTCCAAATCATCAGCCCTGAGGCAGTTTTGGGTTCAGTTTAAATACAATTTGCAAGCAGGAAGTACAGTTCATGACTGGTTACATGGATTGAATGAAGTCATATATCGCTGGGTAAACTAACTCTAAATACACTTGCTTAAAAGGAATTGTTTATCTTAACAGAAGCACCCTGGAGATGAGGGGAGAGGGTTCAAGTAGAGAAAGCAGAATTAAAAAGTATCTTTGACCAAGTTACTTCTCCCCAACCAAAATCATTGAAGCCAGTTAGAAGCAATATATTTTCTCAATTAAGGAAAACATAAACTGAGAATAGTCAGATTGGCCCAGCACATTATCAGAAGAAAGACAGCTGGACCCAGACAGTCAAGGCTGGCTGAATTCAGGAGTGACAGGTAGCAACAGCCTAGGCAGAGGCTACTTCTTGATTTTAACTTGCTATACCAAGTCTGTAAGTTTGTTCTTCTATAACTGTGTCTTTACTAATGATATACTTGTCATACCCTATTATCTTTGCCTTGTTCCCATAGTAAGAAACCAGTCCCAGGTCCTGCTCACACTGGTCAAGGGGTTTTGGGACGGTGTGACCAGTTTGGCACTGTGCTCCACACACGCCTCTCACAGCCTGTCTGTTTCCGTTCATCTCTCCCCAGCCCAGAAACGCAAAGGTATATCTGAGGACTCAAAGAGGCATCATTCAGCAAAAAACCAAAACCCGAGTGCAGGTATTTTATATCTGCACCATACTCACACACTCTAACCTAGAAATAAGGTAAAACTAAGAGATTTTCTTAGTGGTCAATGGCATGAGAGGCTTCAGGCCTACAACCATCGGTTTCAACCATGATCTATAATTTACTAAGCTTCAGTTCCCATTTTTAATATTTTACTCTTGCCTTTTCTAGTTAATAAAGCAGGAAGAGGCAATCTTCAGGTGCCTGTATAGAAGTGTTCAATCAGGGCGTTCACTACTGTATCCAGGAAGGAATCTGAGGTGCTTGAAGCCAGGCAGAGGTTTTACAGTGCATTCCAAACAGAGTCTGGAGACAGGGACCCTGCTGAGGCTGAGAGGTTGGCACCACTTTGGCACGATGCTTCGCACATGCAGAGATTCCTCCAACAGGAGTCCCCAGCCCACCTTCTCCTGCACCCTTATCATAGAAGCTGCTTTTGCGATGTGGAGTGCAGGCTCCCTGTAGACCTCCCTGCTTCACGCTGGAGCCCTCAGGGAGGGACAGCCCACCCCACATGTCTCCATCTATCTGGCTTCTGGATGAAACCCTGAGGTCCTACCTGACCATCTTAGCCATGTTTTGTGTCTGCAAGACTTGGAACCTGGTTCTGGGATGAACTGCCCCATTACTCACTCGGTAAACTATTAAACAACATCTACCATGTGCCAGGCCCTGGGAAGGGTTTGAAGGAAGGAGAACAATCAATACTGAACCCTCCCTCAAACAGAGTATTGGCTAACACATGGGCAGACACACGCTAGCCTGGTCACACAGACCCTGGGCACTGGGCAGGTATCCGTCTGGCGCCGTCCAACCATCCCTCACTGAAAAGACAATGTTCACAAGACCCCACACCTTCTCCGCAGCTCCACCCCATCAATACCCATGCTTCCTGCCTCCTGCACAGTCTCACACTACCTGTGTGTGTCCATCTCTCCCCGCAGTTTATGACTCACTTGATGAGCAGTTTTCATCTAGCTGTTTGGTAAATGTTTAGTACTCTAAATGTGTCTCAGTCTCAAGCACCACCCAGCTTAACTTCCTGTTCCTCCATTTACTCCAGAATCCTGAGGGCTTCTTGCACCAGAGTTATCACTTTCCAGAGCTCATGCTTTGCCTTTATTTGGCTCATGCCAGCAGCTGCTATCTGGAGTGTGTTTGCTCTTTCCAAAGAGCTGTTCTCTACACGTGGGTGAGCCGAGGGCAGGGAGCCGTGCTGAGGTATGCAATCTGCATGGGCCGGGCCACCTCTCTGCACAATCCAGGCTTCTTCCTGCACACCTGGCTTTTCACAGCCCAGAGGGTGCACATCTGTCCCTCGCCACACATCAGTACCTTTTAATTCTAAAGCTGACACAACTCATGATGAATATATTGAGCGATGGCCATGTACAAGGGTTTAAATATGCTATATTGCTTAAACCTCACAGCCTTTTTTTTTTTGTACCAGGAAGCGAACTCAAGACCTTGCACTTGCCGGGCATGTGCTGTGCCGCTGGGCTATACCCCCGGGCCCTCACAGCCATCTTTTGATGGAACTGGAATGAGTGTTTACAAGCTCAGGAAGCTGAGAAGTAGAAATGAAGCTGCTCAAGGCCACACAATCAGTAAATACAGCGCGAGATTCATGGGAGTTGTCCCAAGTGTGGACTTGAGAACCAAAGTAACCCACTGAATACTTTGTCCACAATCAGCCCTGGCCCTGAGCCCAAGGGAACAAGGTAGGATCAATGGTCATAAGGTCCATTGGATGGCCAATGGCCCACAGGGAAGGGTATCCACAGCGTGGCTCCAAACAGGGATAAGTACTGGCCCTCAGAGGGAGCCGATGTGGACTGGCCAAGAACAAAAGAGAGGCTAAGATTCGGGTAATCCAGAGAGCATAGACAACTTTCAGAAAACTCTCAGGATTGATGGGTAAGTGAATTTATTTTGAGCAAAGCTCATAATTCTGTGAGTCAGAGGTCCCTAACATTGATGGAGACCTGGCTGTGAAGGGCACTCATCAAAGACGCTGGACTTGTGTTTACACTGGGAAGGGCTGCTGATTCCGCAGAGGCCTTTGGAACCACCCTGCTCACACAGCTCATAGCAGACCTGAAAGTAAGCCTTCAAATAAAGGGGAGGAATTGAAATATATGCATCTAGCCAGTTATCTCACTAAGGCACTTCAAAGAAGCCTTTCCTTTGATCATTCTGACTTCCCATCCATAAGAAAGGTGAACATTATTACTCACGGAAATTACTCAGAAACCTCAGGCTGGTGGAGGCTTCTGTTTGACTCATGACAGGAAGGATGAAGCAAACCATTGCACGCTGGCTCTTAAAACTTCCATTAGAAAATGACCCACATCTCCCTCTATTCACTGACCAAAGCAAATCACCAAGTCTGGTTAACTTTAACAGAAATGGGGACCATCATCCTAGCATATGCTGGGATGTGGGTAACACTTCATGACATTGCCTGATGGTTAACAGAAAGGTCAAATGGTAAGAAGATACTCAAAGAAGTCAGGTTGAGGGAGTGTACACCTCTAATCTCAGCACTCCAGGAGGCTGAGGCAGGGGGATTACAAGTGTGAGGCCAGCCCAGGGAATTTAGCAAGACCCTGTCTCAAATTAAAAAATAAGAAAAGCCTGGGGATGTAGCTCAGGGCAAAGACCTTGGCTCAATCCTTAGCAACACCCCTCCCCAACAAAAGGCATTCGGGAATAAAGCGTTTATGAGTTTTAACACATTCCTACATTTCTCAAATGGTGTGTCTTCACAGAGAAGACACAGGCATTGCAGTTATTTAGGAAAAGGAAAAAAGGTGTCCTGATTTGACTGATCTTCAAAGAAAAATGATATTGAAAGTGTATGCACTATATGAAATGGAGATGCAATTTTCTATCCATATGTTGTTGTGGATTGGGTGAGAAAGTTAAGAAAAGTTATTGCAGGGCTCTGTAGAGACAAAACTATTGAAATGCAGACAGCACCATTAACTTTTTCGCCCTTGAATTTACCTGTTACCTTGGTATAACCATCTGTATCATCCAACAATCTGACAATGACTACTTACTGTTCCTTCACTGTATTAACCCATATTTTGTCATAACAAAATACCAGAAACAGGCCAATTTGATTAACAAAATGATTTAGCCCACATTTCCAGAAGTTCAAGGGCATGGCCTTGGCACCACCTCAGTTCCAGTGAGGAACTCATGGCATCATGGCGGCAACGATGCAAGCAGGAGAGGTCACATGACCTGACAGGAAGCCAGAGCGAGGAGGCGGAGTTAATTTTCTGACTTTCTACTAGGCCCCACCTCTTAAAGGACCCACCACCTCTCAGCATCACCACATCAAAGACTAAGCTTCCAACTCATGAACATTTATTTGGGGAACACACAAAAAACCACATTACTTCCTAAAACAAATATTTATTTAGGAAAACTATTACATTCACTATATGCCTACTCACACTAGGGATAAGACATGGTTCTTACCGTAAGGCACCCATTAATAAAGATAATGGGGAAGAAAAAACAGGAATCAGAAACTTACGGAACACCGTGAAAGGATAGTTACAGAAATATGCTAAGGATACTGTCGTGCACTGTTAGAACTGGTATTTCTGTGGTCCACCACTTGCTTTGGAAGGAATCAATGTGCCATGTGAGCCACACAATGAACATGGGCACCACTGGGAGTTGTGCAAGGTGCACACCTCAGGGGATAACTGTCCCCTTGCAGGTTCCTTGGATTTGTGCGGCTTTCAGGAAGATGGTCTGAGCCACAGGTGCTTCTGTCTAGGTCCCTGTCTGGACAGGTGACAGGTCTGCCAGCAGCTGGCCAACATTTACATTCTCTGAAATATTTTCATTATATGCTTACTCATTTATATTAATATTGATGCCCCGGGAATCTCTAATTCGCGGAACACTTTTTTTTTTCAATAGGCATCAGCTATTATACAATAATATATATATATTAGTTATACAGCTAGTCTAAAAGAGTTCTGATCAGATTGAAGGCCCAGATAAATATAAGTCACTCTCCTTGGCCTCAAAAATGTTTTAAACCAGCTGAAGAAGAAAAAGAAAAACACATAAATCAATTAAAGAACGATTAAATGTTAACCTGTACAGCACCAAGTTTAAAGCCATCTGAGCTGTGAGGCCCAGGAGATCAGCCTGCAGTGGGGTTTCATACTCAGCTTGCAGGGACTGAGAAATATTCGGGTAATGAAGTTGATGCTGTAAGTCTCTCTCCTTTACTTCCAGGGAAACAGACCTCTGTCACCCCTAGTTGACAGAGATGAACACCTGTCCCTGTGTGATCATGCAAAGAGGGTGACACAGCTCAAAAAAGGTAGCGAATGTGGCCAGGCTGTCCCCACTCACTCCAGGTCTTCTCAGCACATTGCATTACCCTGTGCCACCCACCACGCCCCATCAAGCTCCTGTTGGATAGAGAAGCCCTCCTGCTGCTACCTTAGAGAGGTTAGAACTGTAAGCAAGTTCACTGCCTCTCAAAGCGTAGTCCTGACTCATAACATGGGCTTTAAATGTGCAAATTCTTGGGCACTGCCCCATCCTGACTGGCTCAGCATCTGCAGACAGGGCCCAGTAACCCGTGGCTTAAGAAGCTCCCTTGGGGACCCTGAGACACAGTGATGTTCAAGAGTCACCGGGCTCAGTTAGACATCCCGGCATCACCTCTTGGCTCTGTGCCTTGAGCAAATGGTTAATCTTGTAAAATCTCAAAAGTGTGGGACAGCAATACCCAACGTCACAGGTTATTGTGAAAAATAAATGAATTAACGCGGGTAAAACCCTTACCGTAATCCTTCATGAGCGCTTGATAAATTCCCACATGGCAAACATTCCTTTTATTGTGCCTCATTTTTGTCCCACATCATGGCTGGGAAATCTTACTCAGAGCCTTACTGTTTTGTTCCTTTGCATACCCTGCACCACTGTCACCTTTGATAGCATCATCATCTCCATGCTTTGTCCTGCTAATATTTTTCTTTTAATATCGTAAGATTTTCTATTTTAACCATTTAAATTTTACTACTCAATGGCACTGAGTATGTTCAAGCTATGCATTCATCATCACCTCCAGGAGGTTTCCCCGTCTTCCCACACTGAAACCCTGTCCAGGGTGAGTGTGAATTCTTTATTTCTCTGCTTCTTCTCACTCTTGGAATCAGCATCCTACTTTTTGTCTCTATGAATTTGACCACTCTGAGCATCTTATAAATATAATAGTATTTATCATTTTTGTAATTGACTGTCTTCACTTCTTACAATGTGCTCAAGATTCATCCTTGTGGTAGCATGAGTCAGAAGGTCTTTTCTTTTTACAATTTGCTAATGCTCCACTGTGTATATGTGTTACAGTTTTGTTTTCTTCACCATCAATGGACCCTTGGAGCGCTTTGGCTTTTGGCTATGGCAGACAGTCCTAGTGCTGCAAACACGGGTACATAAATATCCCTGGGTCTCTGTCTACAATTCTTTTGTGTATGTACCCAGAAGTGGATTTCTGGTTGTCCCCTGTCACTGACAGCCCCCCTTTTCTCTAGAAAAGCCTCAGTCTCCTGTCTCCTTGTCCAACTGCCGTAGCCCTACCTACCAAAAAGCAGTGCATCCCCTGGTTCCTAGAGAATCCTATAGCTTTGCCTTATGTTCTTTGAAAACCTGAAACTGAGGAAAAGGCTAAACTTCCTTAAAACCTACATCCATTCCTTCTTCCCTAGATTCCATTTCATCACCATGAATAACTCTGCAGCTCCATCTACAAATCCAAAATACTCAAAGGAAAAAAAAAAAGACTTTTTTTTTCAGTTCCATGTGTGACAGGGACCAGGGACCCGAGAACAAAGAAAGATTACAGGGTAGACTGTCTGCTACGATAACTCCCTTGTCTTCCAGTTGTTTCCAGCCAAACACGCAGTGTCATTACCTTTGACTGCGGTCTTCACTTTTGCTGCAGGCATACTTTATTTGGACTAGGAATATTGTCTTCGGAAACACTACAATTTCCTGGAGAGACTGCAAATCAGCAGTCTTGCCTAAAATCATACATGGCCATTATCTTTCTTCCGCTTGAAAGTTGTACAAAGACACTATGTCATTGTAAACTGGGAGATCTTTTTTTTTTTTTTTTTGTCTATCTTCTGGCTGAACGATAAGGTAAGGCAATTAAATACTTAACATTTATAACAGACAGGTTTAACTTCCTTGATAGGTCCTGCAGAAGAAGTTAAGAAACACAGTAATAATAGACTTTAACTAGGGATTGTGGGGTTTAGACCTCAAAACTGTTAGTATAAAATACGATGGCGAGACAATAGACAATGTATTCAACTGCTACTCAAAACCACCGTGAGCTGGAATGTTCAATGTAGGATCTTTCCTGTGAGGTCTACAAGAAATGACCCACCAGACATCTACGCAAGATGTTTGATTCTGAACTGTCTGGAACCCACCATCTTGGCCCCCCTAGGAGGCAGTGTCCTGTAGAGGAGAGTTGCATCCAAACTCAAGCTTCCCGGGCTGCTGGCAGCTCCTCTTACCAACTCTACCCGTGAGCAAAAGACTGACATTCTTCAGGACTTGGTTTCTTCACTTGAAAAGCAAAGACAGTACTGGTACCTGCAGGGTATTTCCTGCCACTCAGAGATAATCAGTAGCCACCTAAAAAATAAAAGCACCGAAACATCATTGAAAAAAGTAGGTGCCGTTAGGATGTTTTCTTGAAAAATGAACTAAGCATTGTGCAAATTATAAAATTACGATGTGTTTGACCAAATTTAATTTATGTTTCAACTGTGTGTTTATTTTTAGGGAAAAAGAACAACAACTGGTTACTTAGATGTTTGTTAAAATTTTCAAATGAAATTGTATGGTCATATTGCATACCATCCTTCATTTTATACTCAACTATATTTTAATAGGATATATATGATGCATATATATTTTTAGAACTATTCTGAGACTTAATCAAGTCTGCAAGCACCTCTTATGTTTCCTAAAAGTCAAATTCTCCCTTTTGAAGTGCTCACCACCATTCCTGTCACAGTTCTTCCCTTCCTAACAGGTTGGATCATGTCAAATCCTCGTTGCTGAAGGCTTTGGAAGTGATTCTAATTGCTGTCCTGTGTCACATTCCACTGTGTCATGAAATCCCAAATGTTGGCAAATTGTGCTTTTCCCCTCAGCAATCCACTTGCTTTATATGTTCATTGTACAATCTCGTATTGTACATATCTGGTCATCAATGAGGGCAAGCCCAACAGACAGACCAGCTAACTGGCCGGCATAGAAGTGGTAGTAAATGAATGGAGATTGATTTTAATGAATGGTCAGCTTGTACCATGATTTTTACTCCCAACATCCTCCTAACTACAGAGATTTGGCAAATGAGTGCATAGAGAGTAGACACCATTTTCGTCCTTATGTGGTTAAGTCCACCTAAGGATCTCAGCACTGGGCCCAGCGAGCAGCACGTGTTTTATTTATTTATTTATTTGTTGTTGTTGTTGCTTTTGCTTTGTGTAGCACGTGCTTTAGTTGTTAATAAATATCCCCACTTAAGAGGAACTACATGCTCAAGTGTTAAAGACATTGAAACACACAGCAATAATACACACAGCAGTGTGTTTACACAGACACATAAATATACACGATCGACCCTCTGCAAATTTGACATCTGCATGTTTAACCGATGGTAGATGGAAAACTTCTCTTCAAATGCCTAGACTGAATGCGTATAAACATTTTTCTTGTCGTTTTTCCCCAAACAATGCAATACAGCACTGTTTACCTAGCATTTGCATGGTATTAGCTGGTATAAGGCATCCAGAGATGGTTAGAGGGTATGACAGACGTGTGTGGGCAACTGGCAAATACTACACTATTCAGGGAACTTGGGCACCCGTGGGAGTCCTGGAGTCAGTCTCCCATCAATACCTGGAGTGACCAGGTAGGCTGAGAAGAATGGTTTCCTTTCACTAATGCCCTCCACCAATAAGAATCACAATTGGAGAATAAATAAATCCACGCTCACCAATCTAAAACCTAGTAGTATAAATCCTCTAGAATAACAGCTAACATAAATTCTTCATGAGCTTGATTTACATAAAGTTATAAAGTTTCCTTTTTTTGGTACCAGATATCAAACTCAGGGCCTTGTACTTGCCAAGCAGGTGCATATGCCACTGAGCTATACCCCCAGCCCACCTAAAGTTTCTTATGTAGAACAAAATAGCATGAACCAGAAAAGGAAAAAAAAAAAACCCTCCTAATAAAACTTCATGAAGACACGCCTTTCCTTCCATGCACTCTGTCTCCTCCCAGGACCCCTTATCCCTGTCTGCTATCGTGTGTTTGTACATGGTCTCCATCCCTAGAACCTACTCCCTGGAGGTGAAGAATGCCAGGAACAGGGGCTGGCCCATGGCAAATGTTCACCAAGTATTTGCTGAACGGTTGATGTCTGAGACTCTTTCATCCACCTCATCCCAGGGCAGAAGTCCCCCAGCATCATCAACACAGTCGCACGGTTAAGGGTCCCCATGCACCAAGGCCTGAATGTGACTCAGCGATGCAGCCTGGATGCCACACCGAGCCTGAGGCAGCTCAGAGGGTACCACTGCAGAGCCGGAGCCCGAGCGTCCCTGCAGACTCAGCCCTGTCTGGCCCTAGAGGAAGCCCCACTCTGAGTCAGTTCAGGAGGAGCAGCTGAGAGCTCTCCAGCAGGCCTCCGCAGGTTTCTCTGTAGGACCCGAGGATGACACAGCTGGGTGGGCATTTCCTAGACTGCGCCCCTTGGAGCATCATAACACTTATATTCATATTAAAATAATAATGGTTGATATATTGGGTTACATAAAATATATTATTAAAACATTAGGGGAGGCTAGGCATGTTTGGGGATAGAGGGTTGATGTGGATTCTTAGTACTCATCCTCCATTTTACTGTGAAACTAAAACTCTTCTAAAAACTAGAGCCTAGAAAAAAAGAGGGGAAGAGAGACAAAAAAATACAAAATAAAATAAAAACTAGAGTCCAAGCCTGGTGTGTGGCGCACACCTGTAATCCCCACAGAGGACTGGGAGATGGGAGGCTGAGGCAGGAGGAGCACAGCAAGTTTGAGGCCAGCCTGTGAGCTACACAGTGAGAGGGTTTTCTTTTTTTGATGGTGGTACAGGGGACAGAACCCAGGGTTGTCTGTGCCCTGAGCTACATACATTCCCAGCCTTTTTCTTTTAGTTTTAGACTCTATTATAGTTGATACATTGTGTCACCTTGAATTAAGAAGTTTAACTAAGAGACTCAGCAGGAGCCAGGGTTCTTACTTTGTAAATATCCTCATCCTGTGCAAGAGGAAGACAGAGATTTTGTGAGTGCTGCACCAGCTCTGGAGTGGGAGTGGCCTGTGGATAATACAAGGAAGGAGAAGAAGCTTGCTCTACCCTCAACTCCCTTTTGCTCTGGCTGCCTTTGCTGGCCACTGCCTTGAAGTGTTTCCCCAGTGCCGGGATTATGGACAGGAACCTCCACAAACAGTGAGCTAAATAAACTTTTTCTTTCTTCATTTTGGGTGTTGGTATTTTGTTCCAGTAATGAGAGAAAAATAACCAAGACAGTCTCATTCAATCACTAAGTGGCCCAGGCTGAGCTTAAACTTGCGATCCTCCTGCTTCATCTGCCACAGCCCGTGGGATAGTTCTATTTGACACGTTTCTGTTGGTCCTTCTCGACCTGAAGGAAGAAGATGGTTTTCTCCCCACACCACGCCACCCCTGCCCTGTGTCAGGGTGTTGTCACCCAAGTGTATGAATTGCAACCTATCCAAGTGGCTTTTCCTAAATGCATCTGGGAATAGGATCTCTTTTCCACTAGGACCTGTTTATACCTTGCACTTCTGAGAAAGGCATTTTGGAAAACTAGGTTCTAGATTTTCTGTAAAATCTTGGATTCCAATAATTTCTGAAGGAGTGAGTGTCTAGATGCTTGTTCAGATGGGAGAGTTTTGGGGGAAAAGCCATGCTCCTCACTGGCACCTCCTGGGAAAGGTCACAGCTAAGACACTGAGACCAAAGCCTACAGCAGAGCAATGGAGGAGGAGATGAGCTTGTGTTGGGAGAAGCCCTAGAGGAAGCCAGCCCGGGCTCACTGCTGCTTGGAGGCCAGTATGGAGCATGCAGCGAGTGACGGAGCCCTTGAAGAAAACCAGGCAGAATGAGAGTCCAAGAAAAAAGTTTAAGTGACTTGAGGACTGCAGAGATTCCACAGCTAAGAGTGCACATGAGGGACCCACCCTTGCCTCTCGCCTGCAGGCTCCAGGGAGCAGCTGAGGAGATGCCCTTACGTGGTTATCCAGCCAGATACAGCAGTGAAGCCGCAGCCTGCTGCCCGTTCTGTGCGGACGATAAGAAACCTATTTCGGGTCCTGGCACTTCTCCTGTGTTTCAGACAGGGTGTCCCAAGTTGAGTGCCATATGGCCTGGGATTTCTGGGGTTCCATGGTGAGTGGAAATTTCTCCCAAATGAGCCTCAAAAATTGTCTTGACTGCTTACTAATTTCTCCTTTTCCCTCCGCAGCTGCAAAAGTATTGCTTTGTAGACCTGCTTTCTATAAACTCAAGTATTGCGGGTATGGTGGCTCGTGTCTATAATCTCAGCAATCTGGGAGGTTGCAACATAAGGATGACAAGTTCAAGGTCAGTTTGAGCAACACACTGAGACCCCGTCTCAAAATAAAAAATAGGGAACTCTTTTTTTTTTTTTTTTTGAGATGGTCTCACCATGAAACCTAGGCTGGCCTCAAACACATAGTGGTCTTCCTGACTCAGCTTTCCTAGTGCGGGCAATACAGGCATGTGCCACCATGCCCACCTTCAAAATAAAAAATAAAAAGGACTGGTCGTCTTGCTTAGTGTAAAGGACATGGGTTCAATCCCTACGACAGAAAAACAAAACAAAACAAAATGCACACACAAAAAGATCTCCAAAACATCATCAAAAGGCCTCAAGTTTTATTCTACAGTTATGTTTTTATACGGTTTTATTGAGTTATAATTTATAGACAAACAAATTAGCCTAATTCAAGTCCAGCCTGAGCAATGAGTGCCTCAAAATAAAATTTGAAAAAGTATAGTGTACAGCACCCTGGGTTCAATCCTCAGAAATGAAAGAAAAACAAAAAGGAGCTCACCAGTTTGAAATCTGAATTGAGTTCTAGTGACGTGCACAGCCCTGCCAGCTCCACCCACAGGCGTATTGTGGAATCTTTCATCATCCTCAAAGTTTTTTTAGGCTCCTTTACAGCCAATATCCAGCCCTCCCCAAAGCCCTCAGAAATTACTGATATGTTTTGTTTTCCTTATGACTTTCTCTTAAAAATCTGTCACCTAAAACTTCACATAAGTGGAGTGATATAGTATTGCCTAAGATATTTAATTTCTGACTTCCTTTACTTACTGTGATGCTTTTGAGAGTCACTCATAATGTCACATCTGTACTCCATTCCTATTAGTTAATTTCTATTACTCATCAATTTCTTTTTGCCTGTATGAGCAGCTGGACCATTTCCAGTGTGTGACTATTGTGAAATATAATATATAATTAATATATATAAAATGATATAATTAATATACAAGCATAAATATTAGTATCAGTCCTTCAGGGGACATTATTTTCATTTTTCTTTGGTAATGCCTAAGAGTAGAATTACTGGGTCATATAATATATTTAACATTTTTAAAAGCTTCATTTTCCAAAAGAACTTTTTTCCTAATTCTACCAGCAGTGTATGAGACTTCCAGTTGCTCCATAGCCTCACCAACACTTATTATTATTAGTCTTTTTAATATTAGCTATTCTAGTGTGACCCTTGTAGTATCTCATTGTGGATGTGCTACTAAGTAGCATTTCCTTTGTTCCCAGTGATGCTGAGCATCTATTCATGTGCTTTTTGACTATTTGTATATTTTCCTTGCAGTATCTATTCAAATATTTTCCTCACTTTAGTACTGAATTATCTTGTTATTGCACTGAAAGAGAAATTTTGTGTATCTGAATACAAGTCCTTTGTTAGATATGATCCTTACAAATATTTTCTCTTAATTTACTTACTTTTATTTTCTTAATTTTTGTTGCTGTTGTTGCTTTTCCTGATGGAATCATTTCTTTTTTTTTAAAGCAGTATTTTTTTTATTTAAAGAGAAACAAAAGCATGTAAAGGGTAGAGATAATACAGAATTTCAGAGAAAAGATAAACAATAAGAAATCACTAGTTGATAAATTACATATTGTCCTCTTAGAAATAGCTGTTCAAGTTACAAAATTTAAAAGCATACAAAGTAGATATTCAAACAATGAGAGTGTAAACAGCTATGCATGCATGAGTCTCTACATGTATTTCTATCCTTTCTGTATTAGAGGGAAAAACAAAACCTAGCAAGACAAAACAACAAATTCCTATAAAAACATGAAACCAAAAAGTCATATAAAACCACAGTGCAAGGTGATCTACAATGATTACTTTATTGTTTCTTATTATCTTCAATAGAATTGTCTATATCATCAGGCATAATTGAATATAGCAGTATAATTGAGTGTAGTAGTACATAACAATATTAGTAAACATAAAACATTGTAGACAGTATAAAACTTCAAAGGCAGGTAATAATCAAACCAGAGTGGATATCTAGTGAATCTTGTCATCTTCAGTGCAGTTGCCTATACTCTCAAGCTTGATATTATCAATCATAACAGCTTTGAATAAAATCTATCAAAACAAAATAGCGATCTAACAAAACCAGATTCGATTACGATCAGTCATGGTAAAACAGTGTAGGTTTTACAGAGCTTTAGATTAAGTTAATAGGAAATTAAAGATGATTACCGTACTATATCCTGTTATTTTCGGGATTGCTGTCTGTACCCTCAAATCTAGTACAGGTAGAATGACTGGAACAGAATATAATACATCTAAGCAGAGTAGTGTGAGTAATGTGGGTTTTAAATCCTGGTGCACTATTAACAATTTAATGTATCAAGGCCATCTATGTTAGAGATTCTAGCCATCCTTCTCTGCCTCATTTCTGCTATGCTATTTTTCTGCCTTTGTTTGTCTACTTTTCTCCTTCATTCTACTGCCTTCTCCACCCATTGAGACCTTTCTGCCACTGTTCCTAAAATGCTGGGGTTTTTTTTCTCTCTCTAGAATGTCCTTCATTATTCTCTGTAGGGTTGGATTGGTGGTCACAAACTCCCCCAGTTCCTCTTTATCATGGAAGCATCTTGTTTCTCCATTAATTTCTAGTGACAGCTTTGCAGGGTACATCAATCTGGGCAGGAGGTTGTTTTCTTTCAGGGCTTGGAATACTTTGCTCCAAGCCCTTCTTGATCTGATGGTCTATGTTGAGAAGTCAGCCATGATTCTGATGGGCTTACCTTTATAGGCAATCTGTTTCTTTTCTCTGATGGTTTTTAATATTCTGTTTTTATATTGAATTTCTGATATCTTGATTATTATATGTCTGGGTGTAGATCTGTTTTGGTTGTAGGTGGCTGAAGTTCTGTATGCCTCACATAACCAAATGTCATTTTCTTTTCCCATGCTTGGAAAGTTTTCCTTAATTATTTCCATGAATAGCCTTTGTAATTCACCTGTTTGTATTCTTGCTTCTTCATTCACATCTCTTATTCTTAAATTGTAGATTCTCTTGTCATCTTCTAGTGTTTGTATTGTTACTGCCTGTTTCCTTGTTATTTTTAAGAGATCTTTCCTTTCATGATCACACATTGCAAACTTGTCTTCAAGTTTTGATAGTCTATCCTTAGTTTCTTTTAAGGACTTTTGCCAGCTTTCAATGGAGTTTTTAATTTCCTGATAGTCTCTTTGAATCTGTCTCATGTATTCTATATTTTCTTTATATTCTTTATCGAATGTTTCTCTCCTTTTTTTGTGTACCTCCCTTCTTCCATCTGTATCTTCCTGAGAGATGCTTCCTGAGAGCCTTTCTTTTATTACTCTACTCATATCTTGCTTTACCTGATTTAATATTTCAGTTTTGAGCTAGTCTACAAAGTCCCGAAGACATCTCTTAATGTTTATTGAAGCCATGTCTGATGTTGCGTGTTTGCTGCCCACAGTCTCCCTTGTTTTTCCCTCTCCTGGATCAGTGCTTTCAGGGTTCTGGTCTGGGGGCCTCCTCCTGCCTCTCTCTCCTGTCATGGTCCCAGCCTCCTCCACACAGGTGTACAGTGCAGGTCCCAGCCCCCTTCCCTGTTGGCCATGGTTCCTCTGAAGCACGCTGGCAAGGGACCTCTGCCCTCTCCTGCCTGCCCCTCCCCACCAGGCCAGCCAAACTTCAGGGGCCTTCACCCGGTTAGTGCATGTTAGGTGCAGGGAATTGATTTGGGATGTCTCACTGGGTCCTAGCCAGGGGCGTGGCCCAGTCCAAGCAAATACCAAGAATCTGCTCTGGGGAGGGAGCAACCAACTGAAGTCACTGTCATTCCCAGTTCAGGCTCCTCCTGCCCAATTCCAACATATTGCCCATTTGGTCGGACGCTTCCTGTCGGGGGGGGGTGTCTCATTCCTACCACTGACCATGGATTAATGAAAGTCCCTTTGCCGGCTCTGCTCTCCATTGGGCTCACCAACCCCCGACTTCAGTGCTGCTGTGGGCTCCTGTGAGTGGTGGCAGGAATGAGTTTGGGCGACTCTGCCGGCTGGCACAGATTCAAGCTGGCGCAAATTCCAGCCGGCCCAAACTTGGTGGGTCGCAGTGAAAATGCTATGTCCCATAATTATTAGCTGTTCCAGTTGTAGTTCCGATGTGTTTAAGAGCTTTTTTACATTTTAATTTCTTCCTGTGTCAAGAGGATCCATCTCCCTCTGTCTGGGTCTCTCCAGGGTGTTATATTCTGGCATATGAGTTGTTTCTCTCAGGAAGCTTTGTATTTTGTTGCTCAGTGGTCAGCCATCTTGACTTCTTCCCTCTATTTGCTTAATTTCTGACAAGCTATTGTTTTTGTCTTTATCTAGTTTTATTACTTTTTTTTCTTTTTCTTATTTCTTTTTCTTATTTTTATTTCTTTGAGACAAGGTCTTGCTGTGTATTTCAGCTGACCTTGAACTTATTATGTAGCCCAGGCTGGCCTCAAATTTGTGGTGACTTTCTTGTCTCAGCTTTCCAAGTACTGAGATTATAGGAGGTGACACCAAGGCCACATAGGTTTTGTTTGTTTTGCTTTTTGTGATCTCACTATGTAGTTCATAGTTTGAGATCTCACTGTGTAGTTCAAGCTGGCCTTGAACTAACTACATAGCCGAGGCTGGCCTTGAGCTCACAGCAGTGCTCCTATCTCAACCTCCCAAGTGATGAGACTATAGGTATGTGCCACCACATCCAGCAGGGCACATTCTTTATATATATGTGTGTGTGAGTGTGTGTGTGTGTGTGTAAAATTGCTCCACTGTGACTTATTAAAAACCATCTCTTCCCCCACTGGCAGTTTATCAAAATTGAACTGACCGTGTAAATGTGGGTCCAGTTCTAGATTCTCAACTCAGTGGATTAATCCTTATGCCTATCCTTACACCACTATCACACTGTCATAATTTATTGTAGCTTTCATAGTATGTCATAAAATCACATAGTGTGAATCTTGACCATGTTCTTTTTAAAAGTCATTTTGGCTTTCCAGATTCCTTACATATACTGCATTTTAAATCATGCCTTAATGACTGGTAAATATAATACACACACACACACACATGCACACACACACATGCACACACATATTTTTGGTAGCAGACATTAAACTTGTGATCTCGCATTTGCCAGGCAGGTGCTGTGCTGCTGAGCTACATCCCAAGCCCCTTACCAAGCATAATTTTATACTGATTTTATATTCAAAGAAACCACAGGCTCATAGCAAATGTGTCTGGCTTCACATCCACAGGTTTGATTCCCATCTTGCTGTGGTCACATCTCATTTCCCTCCTTAAATGCCAGCTCCACAGAAGCAAGAACGGTGTTTGTCTCCTTCACCTCTCAATTCCATGAGATACAGCCCTCATGGCAGCTTTTCAACAAATGTCCCTGGGGCACGAGTAGAAATCAGGCACATGAGACACTCAGTTACTCACCTCTGTTGGTACAGAGAGCGGAGCTGTATGCACAACTTCAGTTTCCAGATTCGTTATTTAATAGATTTTAGTTGTAACCGTCTGAGTGGAGACAGAGGAGAAAGGAAAAGGAGAAAGGAAACTTGAAGTAGGAGGTAGATAAAAGTATTATTAGAAAGTTTTAAAAAGGGAATTTGTTTTGCAATGTAGCTGGCTGCAATTTGCAGCCACTAAACACCCACATATTTAGTCTTCGTCTGAAATGCTTTGTGACACACGGAGGGCTCCTCAGATGAGTCCCCAGTGCCAAACCACAGCACGCAGGAGACATTTCCTTCCTGACACGGTGCTGAGAAAATAGAGAACAGGTGCTGGGGCCAGGACAGACCCTGGGGCCAGAACGGACACTGGGGTCAGCAGCAGACAGACCCAGCTGAACTTCTGTAGCTGACAATGCTTCAGACTTGGAGAGATCCTTGGAGAGCAATATCCCGCAGACCTTTTCTCCTACAGTTTAATTCAGGAAGGAACACTAAGCCCAGCATGGTGGCACATGTTTGTGATCCTAGCACCCAAGAGTCTGAGGCAGGAGGGTTGCTGTGTGCTCAAAGCCAGTCTGAACTCCATAGCAAGACCCTTTCCTAAAAACAAAACAGAACAAGACAGAAAGGAACACCATCTTCTTTTTAAACCTGCAAGGCAAGGTGTCAGAGGTAGTAATAACCTGGTAGGAGACTGAGAAGGCAAGGGACTGCAGAACAAGATAGCACAGCTGCAGGTAGGGGTGGCTCCAGCTCCACAGCCTCTAATTCACGTGGCGGGGAATCTTTTAAATGCCGAGCATACATGTGCACTGGAAGGCATTGAAATTGTCATTAATTACTATGCCATCTCCCTGTGACCAAATTCTCCCCCAAATAAACACTTGCCCCTTCCACCGAAATTAATGGGTGTCACTCACAGATAACTGAGAGGAGACTGTGGTTCTGTGAGCTCCCATGGCTCTGCGAAGACTCTGATTTACAAATGGTCATTAAGTGAGATTTGTACCAGGAGCAGTCACTGGTAGGGAAGAAATTAAATCTTTTTAGCTGCTGGGGCAAATGCGTGATTATACATCGCCCTGCCTTGACTTTCTCCCAGATCCTGCAGGGGGGAGGCCCGACCGCCCATGCCTGTGTGTGGTTTGTTCCCTCAGTTCCAGGTTAAATGTCACTTTCTCTGGACTAGAGTAAGCCTGCCTGGGAAAGCATCGCCTAGTGCCTGCTGCCAGTTCCGGGTTGAGAGACGGTGTCTGTCTTTCCTAGCAGCTGTGGATATCTCGATAAGAACTCAGGTCCCGCAGCCAGCAGCCTGATTCCAAATCTCGGCTTCATTACTCAATCTCGGTGTGATCTTGGGCAAATCACTTGTCCTTCCTGAGCTTTGGTGTCCCCATCGGTAAGAAAGAAATTATAATTTTGTGCTACTTACGTCATGCAACTGTTCTGAGCTATGAGTCAATGAGATCAAGCCATGAAATAGCGTGGCCTATATTAAGCCCTCCGTAAGAATGAAATAAAATAGCAGCTAAGTAGGGTTAATCTCTTTCGTGAGCAAATAGAGACAATTGTCATCATTTTTCCAGCTAGTAAAATGATAACATGAAAATGATAACTATTAGTGAAAGCTTGCTGAGAACCAGGAACTCTGCTGGGTGTTTTTGTATAGTGGGTGAATTAAGGAGATATAGCCATGCATAACCACCTGGTCTTTCTACATTTCTCTGGGTATATTACCATTGATTACTATCCAACCACTCATCGGAGCTGTATAAGTATGATGGCAAATAAGTGACTATATCAGTCAGAGTTCTGGAAGGAAGTGAAGAGTATGCCCAAAGGTTGACTGAAGAAAGAACAATGAAATGACTTTGTTGTCGTTAATGAAATCAACAAGAGATCACAGAGCAAAAAGACCAACACAAGATCGTTGCACTGCCAGAGACCAGCAGCAGTGGAGAGCTGTTGGCTCCGTGGACTTGAATGTACAAGGGAGGAAATGGGTATTTCCAGGATACTGTGAGCGCCATGGTCAGAGGAGTGCAGCCGCACTGCCACGTCCGTGCCTGAAGACGGAGGAGCCCCTGCTACTCCAGAACAACTGCAAGGCAGGGGAATCCCCTCACCCCTCTCCTCGCTGTTGCTGCCGTCTGCTGCTAACTCTCAGTGGCCACACCCAACTGGGCAGCCAGAGAGCAAGGAGGCCAGATGAGGCATAGCCACACTGCTCTGGACACAGGACACGAGGGGCTCAGCATAGATCTGTTTGGAAGAACAAACAGAATAACCTTCCCAGAACCACTTAGCATCATGTCTGCTCACATTTGAGTGAATTCCTGTTGACCACATTAGGAATATTAGAAGGGAATGAACAATCTAGGCAGTTTATACTGCTGGCAGGACTCTCTGTATGTATGTATGTATGTATGTGTGTGTATGTATGTGTTGTCTTGCCTACATATTGTTGGTACTGAGGATTCAACTCTAGTCCATGCCCATGATAATCAAGTTCTCCACTCCTGAGCTACTCTCCAATTCTTTATTTCATTTTGAGCCAGGGTCTCACAGTATTTCTCAGGCTGGGCCTGAACTCAGATCCTTCTTACACAGCCTGTCAAGTATCTGGGATTCTAGATGCCAGGACCATCACTGTGTTACACTGGATCTTAGCAAAAGGCCGAGAAGTGATTCACTCTGTTGAAATAAAAACCCACTTTTCTTCTTTACTACAATCAGTGAAGATGAAAATAAAAAGTGTAAGAAGCATCAGGCAGCAACCAAGTAGAGGTCTTCTTGTTGGGCTCTAGTGAAACAGGAAAGCAGGCTCAGGGAGTAGCTGAGGGTGTAGTTTATACAGTGCTTACCAAGCACATTCAAGGCCACAGGTTTGATCCCCAGCACCACAAAACCTAAAGAATGAAAGATGAACATTCATGCAGCTTAGACCTGTGCTTGCAAATGAGCCAACTGTAGTATCCCACTGAATTTAAGAATCCTAATTTTGCTAATGAATCTGAATCATCATAGCCGATCATTCCCCACTCTCTCTTTTCCTGGCTAACATCAATGGAGTTTAGGGCACCTGTTTGTTCACTGAAGTTCTATCTTCTGGAATATACCTTTTGGTTTTATTCTTCATGTGGATATGTGAAAACATAACTGGCAAATTTAAGACTATAGTTGAGTGGAATTACGGTGACTCACATTGTTGTCCTACACATCTGTCCACCTCCAGAACCCTTTCAACATCCTAAAGAGGACCTCTGTTCCCATTAAACAATAGGATCCCATTTCCTCCTTCCTGGGGCCCTGGAAACCACAGCACCACTGTCTTCTTCTATGAATTGGTCTGCTGTAGGCATCTTACATAACAATACATGTTCGTGTGACTGACTGGTGTATTTCACTTAATATAAAACCCTCAAGGCTCATTCCTGTGTCAGCGTGTGTCAGAGTTTCCCTCCCTGAAAAGGCCGACTGTACACCTTTGTACGTAGGACCACAGGTCAATAGACACGTGCATTGCTCTCACCTTGGGCTGTGGTGAATGATGCTGCTGTTCTGTTCGCTTGGGTAGGTACCCAGAAACAGGATTCCTGGAAGATAGGGCAATTCTCTTACTTTTTAGAGAAACCACCACATTCTTTTCCACAGCAGCTATGTCATTTTACATTCCAACCAACAATCCACAAAAGTGCCAATTTCCCCATGTCCTCACCACTACTTACTTCCTGTGTTGATTTTGTTCTTGTTTTGTTGTTGTTGTTAATAATCATCCCAAAGTATATGAACTGGTAGATCACTGTGGTTTTCGTTCCATTTCCCTAATGTTCAGTGATGTTGAGCATCTTGAATGTGCTTATTGGCCACTTGTATTTCTTTTTTAGAGCAATATCTCCACACGTCCTTTGCTCATTTTGAAGTCAAGTTGTTTTGGGTGGTTTTGTCATTGAGTTGTAGGGGTTCTTTATATATGCTGGCCATTAATCCCTTATCTTAGAAGATTTAGATTTCATGGATGGACTTCCACATTGTGGATAATGAATTTGATGCACAAAATTTTTAGACAAAGTCTTGCTATGCAGTTTAGATTGGCCTTGACCTCACAGTAATCCTCATGCCTCCACTTCTTGATTGCTGAGATTATCAATGTGCCCTATGTGCTTAGCATACCTCTTATTACTAACTTGTTTCAACTCAAAGATAGAAGAACTACTCAGGTTTCTTATTATTCAGGGAACTAATGCATGAGTTCCCCTGATCACAAAATGCAAGGGCACAGTGGTATAAGATAGTGGAAAGAAAAAGCTATGGAAATATTTAAATTGTTTGAGGAACCAGAATTTAGGCCAGGATCACTGGTTTACATAGTATGTCAAATAGAACCAATTTCACAAATTACCAAAACCTATCCATTTTTTAAAAATGCAACCATGTAATGAAACACTCCTTTTGAGGACCTTAGACCCAAATTTGGGTCCTGGATCCTCTGTTTGTCCCCTGCGTGCTCCAGGCAAAGCACTGACAGCTCTGACCTTGGACATCCAATCCGTTACAAGGATGGGAACAGGGTGGTGAAAACAACTGGGCTGAAGACTAGGAAAGGGTTAAGTTTATGTCAGAAAATGTAGGAAGAAGAGTGAATAATCATGGCGTGATCATAAGAGTAGCCTTGAGTCTTCGCTAGTGTATACAAAAATTGAAATAGTTCACAAACGGTATGCAAATTGTCAGGAACAAGAATCCACATTGCACTGTCCCTAACAATGAAAAACTCATTCCTAGGGCTGTCCCTGTCCAAGTGTTTTGATTGTGCATAGCTCAGACAGGGCAAAAGGTCCTGTGATCCCTGCATTTCACTCAATGCCACTTTCCAACTAAAAAAAGATCAAAATAGAGTACCAAAGGAAGCTGGTAAGGATGATAGTAATTAAAAGCATGGCCAATTCAAGACAAATCCATGATGCATGGCTAACAAAGTCTCTTCCCGAGTATGGTGGCTGTCCAGCTCTCTGCCAGGGTGTGGACACGTAACGGTGGGAGTTGTAATGCTGACAAACATTGCGTGCAAGCAAGCTAGCTGCGTGGAAATACTCAACACACCCAACAAAAAATATATGTAATTTCAGAATCTTTACTAAACTCACTTATTTACCAGTAAGTTGACCAAAGTATATAATAGGGGAAATCAAGGCAGTTTAGAATAAAAGAAACTACATTTTCTTATTCATTCATTCATCCAATCCTCATCAAGTGGATCCTTTAGACCTTGAGAAGACCATGGAGCATATCAGAAACACAGCTGCAGTAACTTGGATCTGTAATGTCTACTAAGGCCCGTGTGTTAAAGACTTGGTCCTTAGCTTGGTGCTAATGGGAGATGGTGGAAACATTTCAGAGATGAGGCCTAGTAAAGAATGGGGTTGTTATTAGGGTTGTGTCCTCAAAGGGCTTGTGAAATACCACTGCCTCTGTCTCTGTCTTTGTCTCTCCTCTCTCCCTTAGTTCCTTCCTGCCATGAGGTTAGGGCTTCCTCTACCAAACCCTCTCACCTTGATGCACTGTCTCATCACAGGATTAAAAGCAGTAGAGATCAGCAACTATGGACTGGAACTTCCAGAACTGAGCCCAACAAACCTTTCCTCTTTTTAAGACAATTATCTCAGCTGTTTTACTACAGTAATGGAAAGCTGCCTATAGCAATTGCAGTCAAACAATGACCCAATCAGATATTGATTTTAGCTCTCAATACATGCCAGATACAATTTACTGCTTGTGAGAGAGACAAAATAGTTGAACAGGCCTCTAAGGAGCTGATAGTCTATTTGCTACTCAATAAATAAATAATAGTGATCAAATATTAGAGATCGAAGCAATGTATATGACTATCATTAGAAAGATTGAAAATGTTCTTGTGTGTTATTGATAAGTGCAGTCTTTCCATTGCTGTAGTCTTGAAATTTATTTTGCTTTATCTAAAGCCCATTGACCTTTATCAGAGGTGTGTCCATTAACACACACAAGATAAGTTACAGTGACAATAGTGCCACGAATCTGTGATGACAAAGCCAGAGTTTCCCGCTTAGTTGGCTGTAAGTGTGGATAAACACAAACCATAATTCTGTCATATGCGCAGGCCTCGGGAATTTGTGCATGGGTTAACAAGTCAAAGCACTTGTAAAACTCTGCACCCCAAGAATCAATTCAGACTTTTAAATATTTTACATTTGCTCCAAAAATAGCAGCCTAAAAAGAAAATCAGAGTGTGAATAATTCACAATATGGATGCTTTTGTGTGGGCAGGAGTTGGAGGATATTTGTTTTTATGGGGTTAAGTTATGACATCAGCTTCTCTCAGGCGCCAGGGACAGCCACAGTGTTTGTATCAGTGCCTTGGTCATCCAGCAGAGCTACTGAGGGGCACACAAAGTTGCAGTGGGTTTTCTCGTATTTTTTTCTGTGTCATTCTTTTTTATTATGGAGTCTACGTAGATTGTAAACTGTGTGACACCACAGAAACTGAGGACAACTTTTACAATAACATAGAAGTTCTCTTGCTTTTCTACCAAAAACCAGCTGACCTGTGCACTTAACCTTTATGCTTCTGTCTACATTTATTTTCAGAGAGCCTTGAGGGCTGGAGGGACAAGGGGAAGCATGCAGAAATGGATGGATGGGTGTGTTAATCGTATTTTTAAATTTTCTAATGTTGAGAGCCTCTAGGACTCAGGGCGAGACCGCTCTCCCCAGAACTAGGTGATTCCTAAAGATAGTAAGTTGCCTATGTGAATGCCTTTACAAAACCAACCAAATGTCTCCAACCAACATTACACAAGCATCTTCTCTGCCTAACTGTCACCCAACAAGCCAATATCCCTTCTGCCTCAGATCATCCAAGGACCAAGGTTCAGGCAGCCAGGGATCACCCATCAAGCTCACAGTCCCCTGGAGCTACTCAAACCAGTCACCCCCAAACTCTTCTCTGCTGTGTTGCCTTTCACACAGACACAAGGCTTCAGCCTAAAATTCCCTCTCTTTCTTTACCAAGCAAGCCTGGGGCTCCAGTGCAATGTGACATTCCTTCTCTTCTCAGGAGACATAAGCCATGAGTTCTTCTTTCAGTGGCATCACTCTGGGTCATCACTCTCTCACCTCCATAAATTAAAGTCCTGTGGGCACAAATGAGACAGTGAGCTTTTGTAGCCATGTTTAGGAACATGGCAGCTTGGCTTCTGTTCTGGTTCAGAGACTACCCATTTTCACTCGAGCATCACGATAACACATACAACCAGGCTTTCTATTTTCATGTCTTCCTCCTTCCATGTGACACAACAATGCTTGGGAAGAAGCATAATCTTGTGTTGACTTTCTAGAGCTACACTAAGGTCTAGAAAATTTGTGTCACCTACTGAAGGACGTGGGACTGCAGATCTGTAGAGGAACCAAGCAAGTGGAATCTTGCTCTTCCAACTCCTCTGACCATACCAGCAGGATAACAGCTCAGATGAGGAAAACAGCTGGGGACATTGATTTACAGAGTGTCTGACTCTATGCCCGGTGTTTTGTATGCACTGTTCCATCAAGACCTCATGACTAAGCTATAGGTAAGTGCTATTATTATCCTATTTTAGAGAAGAGAATGTTTCTGCTACACAAAACACATTTTTGGTAGGCTTTCAGAAGCAAGGCCAGCTCCCGGCAATGTTGTGAAACACTCTACACTCCTGGTTTCTGGTGACTCTTTTTTCTACATGCCAGTGCCCTCACTAGCTCTCCTATGACCCAGGTCACTAACACTAACCTCTGTGCTCAGTGTTTTAGGTTCCAAGTTATTTCTCTGTGTCTCTAAACCCTTCAGAATTCTCATTGTCCCCTTTTGAAATCCATCAAAATCTCAGTTCAAACAGATTCTAGCACTGACTACAGCTTTTAGCTTTGTGAACCTGACCCCCACTTTACTCATCTGTAAGGTGGTTATAGTAACACTGATTTTCTCAGCTCTCTTTTGGAAAGATAAAAATGATAAAAGTGTGCTGTGTTGAGATTTATTCTTAACACATAGTTGGAGCTCTATCATGATGATAGCTCAGCCATGACGTGTGTATCCACACTTTCCATATATGTAATTTAGACATAAAGTGATAATACTAGCTTCTGAAGCTACAGAACAGGCAGCATATTATATTATACATATATTTTACAAACAAGGCCTACCACATCTTCTGGGAATTCAAACAATATACAGAAAGTCCTGTTAAAACTAGATAGCAGAATAAAGAAAAATTGAGCAATAGATCTAGTAAGAGAATGTAGTCTGCAGTTTTGCCAAAGGCTTGGGAGCTCATATGCCATATAACTATAGAAAGATTATTTGTTAATAAATTCTGCAGAAATGACACAGGAAAAAAGAGTGAGGCATGTGTGTGCTTATAATCTCAGCACTCGAAAGGCTTGGGAAGGAGGATTGCAAGTTTGGGTCCAACCAAACCACATAGACCCTATGTAAAAACACAGGAATGAGAGAGAGAGAGAGAGAGAGAGAGAGAGAGAGAGAGAGAGAGAGAGAAAGAAAGAAAGAGGAGGGGAGGGGAGAGGAGAGACAAAAGAGAAACACAGAAGGAAGGAAGGAGGGAAGGAAGGAAGGAAGGAAGGAAGGAAGGAAGGAAGGAAGGAAGGAAGGATGACAAGGTGAACAAAAAAGAGAAACAAAAAGAGAAAACACTAAGTCAAGCATCATAAAACAGAAGTCTTGGTCTCTGCTCAGCTGTTCATCAGTCCCATGCCCTTGGGTACACCCTTCAGCTGCTATGGAGGTAAATATTCCCCTCTGTGTAAGGAGAGCATTGGACCAGATCTCTTGCAGTCGTACCATTTTGAATTAGTGGCTCTGCCATTGTTCCTCCCCTTGCTCTCTGAAGATACTGTTGCCACAATAATTAGTGTTGCCCCCAAGTAACATCACGTAGTGAAGTCCAGTCACGCACAGGAATTCTGGGCACTGTGACTGTGAATTCTAATCCCTCTTTGGTTGTGCCATCCTTGACTAACCTTGAGCAGGGTACCTAATTTCAGCTAACTGCCTTAGATGCCTGCCCAGACAAAAAAATCTCCAGGGATTTCCAGGTAGGTCAGTTCCTTAGGTGCCACAAACTGCCCTCCAGATGTCCCTGGAAAGGTTTCTTTGGGGCCATTCATGGAAAATCATAACAATAGGCCTCTTCCTTAGATAATTCTCAGCTGTAATGTGTTTCTCCCTCAAACATAGTAGCCCTGTTTTCTCCCTATTTGACTCAAAAATCATCTTTCAAGGGAGGCCAAATTTAAGCAAAGCTTTAAAAAGTTGAAAATTTTGCCTAATCTGTGACAAACTCACAGCTTACAAAGAGAGATGATATTTATTGTATCATAGAACCAGCATAATTTCATTGGGCATAAACAAAATGTGGATACCAAATATTTCATCAAATAGTTTTGAGAAATGCAATAGGATTGTCACTATAGTTTCTACCTTACATTTAATAGAAAAGAAGTCCATAGTAATGATAGTGCATGTCTTATGTGTCAGGTACTATGCTAAGGGCTTTGCATTCCATGTCCAGTAGAATGCTTTCAGTTCCACGTAAATGTATCTAACTTTTATTTTTGGATCTTTAAAAACCATTTGAATTTGCATGGTACATTTATTGCTACTGTTTTGGAAAAACAGAAGCTAACTTTTCATTTTCAAAGACAGATGAACAACCATCCCTGAGTTCTTGAAGTTGAATTACAGGAAGTTGCACTTGTTTTTCAAACCATTCATCAACTATGAGAAGCCTTTGGTGACAAGATGTGTGTGTCCGATACGCTGCAGACCTGTTGGAAGCCCCTGGGGTGAAAGGGCATGGCAGCACGGTCACAGCTGGCAACCTTGTCACATTTAACACCCGTGTAAAACTGGTACACTTAACATTCTGTTGTCTTCTTTGATAAACTCCAAGTATGGGACTGCCTCACTCAGGATGGTGGGAGTTAGCCAGATACCCACTCCAGAGTTAAAAGCCGTCACAAAGTCATTTGCAAGGAGGTGCCTCACTTTCTGAGCTTTGATGAAATAGTTTTCATAGTTTTCTTTTAATAAGAAAAAGGTTCCCGAAAGAATTCTTCCACTTGCCACATCAGTGAGCCTTGTCACAGATTAGGCATATGTGATTTCAGTAGCCACGTCAGTGTCATACTCATGACCACATTCTAGCCCATCAAATCTTGCCATATGTTATGGTTTGTTTCTAGATGTCCCCCCAAAGCCTTGTGTGGTCATTGGGGCAGGTTTCTAGAGTTTGTGAATGATTCATGGTCCAATGTTGGGGTAATAGGTGTGAGTACTACATCCAAATGGATGTGGCCTACAAACAATATAAGGAACAGAAAGAGTCTTCTTACTGTGCTTCTCCCTTTTTGCTCTTACTGATTTTGCTGTCTTCTGCTGCCATGAACCACGGTTCCTTTGCCATGAGCCACGCTACCTTGGAGCCAGTTGAGTATAGACTGAAACTTTCACATCCTGTGAGCTACATAAACATTTCTTCCCTTAACTTTGTGTATTGAGTATTTTATCTCAGCAACAAGAGGAAAGTAACCAAAACTCTATGTTCAATGCCCCTTCTGATGTGTACAATGCACGGTGGCAGGCAATTGAATGAGGTTTGAGACAGGGATACTTCACTTTGGCTCCTACAGGCTCAAAAAAGCCAGCAACTTTGGACTAGAGAGATCATACTTCACTGGATAATTCAAGTATAAGATATTCCTTCAGAATTCCTACACATAGTTGACTTACATCTGTAAATCTGGGAAGCATAAATGGTTTATCAGGATCTTGCACAGTGGTAGAATCTTTGGGGTCATGTCCAGTCAATATACCAAAAATAACTACTGCATTATCCACACATCTGGTTAAGATTCCTGGAACAGCCATTGAATTCACCCGGGGAGTGAGACCACAGTGAGAAAGTAAACCATAGCTGAGTTTAAAACCAAGTCCACAGCGGGCAGCAGGATTTAGGGTTTATCTCCCAGTGTCTGGTCCTAATGCCACAAAGCACATGAACACTGATATACTAGATTTGCTTTTCCCACTAGCAGAGCTCCCTGATCCCACAGTTTCTGATGTATCACAGCAATACAAGGTGGCACATAACTTTCTAGCAGATTGGATGCCTGTGTTGTCTCAGTGCTAGATGTGCTAAAGTTGTTTTTGACTGCCATAGCAGTTCCATCTAAATCCCCAAGTGACTGACATTTCTTATATCTTTTTTTTTTCTGATTCATTGGCTTGCTTTATGGCTACCTCTCCAGACAAAGTAATCTAAGCATTTTGAAACTGAGTCTCCTGGCTAAGAGTGGGACATTTCCGACAGAGCTCTGTTGGTCTGATTTGGCCTTGGTTGAGCGTCACAGAAATATCTTGTAGAATTTGCCCCCACTTGTGCTGCAGATTTCTCTGCACAACTCACTGGATCCTCACAAGGCAGAGCCCTGCAAGGAGTAAAGAACCTTTCAAAATCATGTTTATCACATGGCCTTTACAACTCAGTGTGGAGCCAAAACTCTTTCCCAATATGTTTTCTTACTTTTCACTCCAAGGCACATGACTGGCTCTTTAGCATACACTGCAAAGCGGTGTCTGAAGGAATACAAGTAACGTTTTCAAAAAAAACTCCTCTTTTAATCTTGGATGGAAGAGCAGCCTTGGCTGAAAAAGGGGGACAGGTGGAGATGGGCGGCAGAGGAGAGGCAGGGAAATGGGCCGAATCCTGCTTTTCTCTCCTGCAACTTTGATATCTCTGTGTTGACTCTAGTTGGTGAATCATTGACACATGAAAGAGCCCCTCCTCTTCCCTTTCTCTCTGTCCTAGAGTTCTGACCATGACACTCTGCCCGGGGCATTCAGAGACTCACTCACCCAGCCCTCTCCACTGCCTTACTGCTTGTTGTTTGTTTGGTTTTTGATACAGGGTTTCACTTTGTACTTCAAGCTGGCCTCAAACTTGCAGTGATCCTCCTGCCTCAGCCTCCCTAGTACTAGGATTAAAGGCTTGTGCCACCATATTCAGTGCCCCCCCCTTACTGCTTTTTGATCCCTTGTTTTTCCCCAGGAGTAATAACACCCTGTACTTTTCCACAGGTTCCCTCAGGAGAGGAGTCACTTTTCAGCAATTCTCACCACACAGAAAGAAAGAAATCTCTCCAACTCACTGTGCAATTTAGCACACAAACCTTAAATTTCTTTACTTAAAAAGCAAAATCAGGGAAGCCAATTTCCCCAGGACTATTGGACAAAAGCACTTCTTCAAACATGCAGCCAGTTGAGCACCCTCGGGCAGCAACATGGAAGGCTTTGGCTTCCGCTGGTCAGTGAAAACGGGGCGGGGGGACACTGGAGGAGACACCCACAGTCTTCCCTTGGCAAACAGCAAACCAAATGAGCAGCATTTCCCAGTGTTGACTGGTGTTTGAAGTGTCTTTAGTAGGAATCAAATATTTCTGAAGAAGCTACTCTATAATTGTGGTTGAAAGTTCATTTATCCATTTCAATTAAGTAACTGGTCCGAAAGTTTTCAAAACATGCATGATCTCTGATTTCACAATTCCACTTCTAGGAACTTACTTCTGGTAAACAGTCAGAAAACTGTACAAGCATTGGAGCTGGGGGTGAGGGATACAGCACTTTCCTAGCATGTACAAAGCTCTGGGGTTTGAACTCTCGTTACCACCACCACCAAAAGTACAAAGATATATGTTTAAAATTTCATTATGTGTGAGTGTCTGTGTGTGGGTGGGGTGGGATTGGACCAAAGCCCTTCTCACTGAGCTGCATCCCGAGGCCTTTTACTTATTTTTATGTTTTGACAGGTTGTCACCAGTAGCTGTTATCTAGGCTGACCTTGAATTTACAATCCTCCTTGCCTCAGCCTTCCAGAGTGCTGGGGTTCATGATAGCATTAAAATTTTTGGTGCTACACCAAGTGCACAAGTGTAAGGAGAGTAACACAATCCAGCTTTTTTTGATCATCAATATTTTGCCTAGTTTGCTTCACGTAATTCCCCACATTCTTTGTTCTCTCTCTGTTTTTTTTTTTCTCTTGTTGTTTGTGCTGGAATATTTTAAAGCACATATCATCCTGGTGTTAAATATTTCAGTTTGAAGCTCTGAAAGATAAGGATTTAGGTTTTTTTCCCCCTTTTTTCTACTTTTAGTCAGATTTATAGAACTATTCAGAAAGGATTTTTTTAAATTAACATTATTCTAATGTCAATTTTTTTCATTCAACCAAGTCACCAATCATTTTCTAAAATTATCTAATACCCATTCATGCATAGTTTTCAAATGCTAAGATTGTCTTTTTCACAGTTTTTAAAAATCTGGATCCAAAAGGTCCGTAGACTGGGTTTGGTTGCTATATCTCTGCAGCTTCCCCAGTCTATAACAAGTCCTTTACTTTTTATGATGCCATTCATATGTTGAAGAAATCAGGTCATAACCATAGGATTTCGCACACTCTGGGTGCTTCCTTTTGTTTTGAGACCAGCTCTCACTATGTAATCCAGGCTGGTCTCAAACTCACGGTGATCCTCTTGCCTCAGCCTCCCGAGTGTCATGAATAAAACGTGTGCCACCACACCTGGCAGAGATTTTTTTATTCTACATTTGGCCAACTGTAGCCTCCTTATGTCTTTTAATATGTTCCCTTATCTCCTGTAAACTAGTAGGTAGATCTGGGGTCTCAATTGAATCCAGAATTTTTGTTTATTTATTTTTGTCTTTTTAAGACAGGGTCTCACTATGCAGTTCAGGCTGCTCTTGAGCTCACTTTGTAGCCCAGGCTGGTCTTGAGCTCACACTGATCCTCCTGCCTCAGCCTCCCGAGTGCTGAGATTACAGGCGTACACCATCACTCCGTTTTTCCCCCCAGTTATATTATTTTAAAACATCCTATTATGCCTCTTCTTTTTAAATTTGTCATTATGTTTCTTCTTTAATGAGTTTTGTGATCACTAGTTTTTATTTAAAAAAATAAGTTTCACTATACTAACCATCCATAATCTTCACCTAGATTTACTAATTGCTAGCATTTTGCCATGCGTGCTTTATCATTCTTGTGATGTAGATTTATTTTTGCCATTCCTTTCAAATCAGCATATAGATCTACAAAAATTCACCTTTTAGTACTTGAGCCTCTGTTCCCTAAAAACAAGGATACTCTCCTCGCTGTCGCAATTACTAGATTCAGTAAATTCAACTCGTGTTCAATATCATCTAACATAGAATTCAACAAAAATTTCCCAAATTATTCCCCAAGGGAACATTATATATTTTTTTCAGTCCAGAAACACACGCTGCAGCAGTATTGCATCTGCGAATTTTCTTCTTCCGAAGGAAGAAAATTTTCTTGCTACGTTTATCCCTGGACATTCTTTCATGATGAAGAGTTTATCTTTCCCTCCTCTTCCCGCTAGATGCTCAGATCACCTCCAATGAAAAACACTAAAATTAGCCCCAAACGAAATCACACCGCTCACCCTTCTGTGTCAAGGTCCTGTCTCCAGGGTTGTCCTGAGAATGAGACTTCATATGATCTGCACCCGGGCAGAGGGTAGATAACTAGCATCTTGTTCTCAACTAATACAGTTGTGCTCAGTTTTACTCATTCTGAACGCTATAGAAAGAACACGGGCAGATGGCCAATAAAACAGGCCCGAGGCAGCCTAGGAGAGGGTTACGGAACAGTGCAGAAGGAAGAGAAAAGGAAGAGGGGTAGATTGGGGAGGGCAGGGAGCACAAGAAAGAGTTTATAACCTGTCGTGGAACCTGGAATACTTGGAGCTGCAGCTGGCATTTTAGTCAAAGTGGAGGAAATCGATGCCTCAATGCCTGCCCTGTGCCGTGGTGACCCTAAAAATAAGTAAATGGAGCATGCATTCTGTATGTGCTTCTTGAAGTAACCCTTACAGGGTATCCTGAGCTTCTCTCTGGTCTCGTAGTAGCGTCCCCCCAATAATACTGACCATGAGCCACACTCCAGAGCAGCTAAATCAGAATTTGAATGGAGATGTCAGACCTAAAAAATTTGTTTCAATATCTCTTCAAGTGACTACGGTGACTCGCCAGGCTTAGGAACTGTTGGCCTGTGCTTAGGGCTACCAGCCCAGCTGGCAGGACAGTGGCAGAGTGGTTATTCCTGGTACCTCCCTAGCCTGCACAGATCTCTTGGTGGGAATTCTAACTAGCTGCTTATCTATCCTTCCCACTCCTGGTGACATTCACGGGAAGGATGGCGGTCACTTCCCTCACTCACCTCGAGATCGCCCTGGGCCCATTCTCCGTTCCACGAACAACCCACTTAGAGACAGACGGCCCCTTCAACGGAAATTCACACGGAACCTGGATCAGTAGGGAGAGTCTCCCTGAGCACAGAAACCAATGGGCGAAGACAATAAAGGGTTAAGTTGGAAAGAGAAGAGGAGCTTATAGCAAAACTCTTAAAACTTTTCCCCCTTCGGTCCCTTGCCATTGAGACAGCCAGAAATGACCATGGGCTTGACTTTAACTCTGGGTTATCTAAGACTTTTTGCTTATGTTTTTCTCTACGTACCTTTTTGATCTCCCAAACCTAGGTTAAAGAAAATCACAGTGATATAATATTGCACTTAACTGAGAAACCATGGGTTAGTCTCCAATGAGTTAAGGTGCCATCCGGTATGGAGTTTAATCCTTGCTCCTGATTGAAAAGATCATGGTATGAACTTGAGCACTCACACAAGTATTCAAGCTATGAAAATGTAAGAGGAATATTTTCCGTCAGAAGCTCTGCTCACTACAGTCCTCTCTCTGCCCCCTCACGCCCTCTGCGCTTCCAGACCGGGGGTCCCCACCTTGCCATGGCACCAGCCCCCTGGTCCTCATCCCAACGGGACACAGTCTTCCTTCTGTCTCTGCCTAGTCTTAAGTCCTCAATAGGGGTACATTTGCAGAAAAGGATTTTCAGTGAGCTGACTTCTAAATTAATATTTGAAATATTAATGGTATAAATTTTAAAACTTTTTTGTTGCTTTCAATCTAAACTATGATGCTATAAAAGTAGGAAAATAAGAAAATCACTTTTTTTTTATTTTTGAGACAGGGTCTCACTATGCAGTTCAGGCTGGCCTTAAACTCACTTTGTAGCCCAGGCTTGGCCTCGGACTCTCAGTGATCTTCCTGCCTCAGTCTCCCGAATGCTAGGATTATAGGCATATGCCACCATGTCCAGTTTAAAAAACCACTTTCAAAGTTTCTCTGATAAAGCTTTCAGGAAACTCCAGTTAGCAGGCTAAACTGTTTAAATAATCAATGTCATTTACAAATTTAATCAGCTAAATAATCTTAATTCTAATCTGCATTTATAAATATATTCATGTTGCAATGTTCATCTTTTTTTTCAGTTATATTCAAATGTTTCACAGGACAAATTTATAATCAAAACAAGCAAACACTTTTCTAGCATTTAAAGATCTCTTTTCATTCTAACCAAATGAACTTTAAAATATCACAAAAGGAATTCTCTTAAATATTCCAGTTCTGTTTACAAATTTCACATCTCTCTTACTTTCCAATATAACATGCAAAGGTTAAAATAAGTCACACACTTTATATTAACATCACAATCTTTTCGGATCAGAACATGCCAGATTCTCTGGGAATAGCAGACATACTGGTCCCTTTTAGAGCAGCCTAATTTGGGTAGATGGAATTCAGTAACCTCCAGCCTAGACTGGAATCAACTAATCTCTTCACGGCCTGATTGAATTCTGCATTCTTTTCCTATTCCTGCCCAACTCTTTCCACAAAAGCCCCCATCGGTGCAGAAACCATCAGCCTTTCTTTGGCCCAGAATTTAACTGAATCATAGCGACGCCTTAGAGCTGGTGTGCTACCACCTCAAGGTCCCTTTGAACTGCACATTTCTAACTTAGATGAAAACACACTGTGGCTTCAGTCACTCCTGACAACACCATCGACACACACACACACACACACACACACACACACACACTTTTCTCGCTCAAGAAGAGATGCAATGAGGTAACGGGATGTTATGAAACGAATTCAATGTCTTTTTTGAGCATCTGTGTTGACACTTGTGCAGAATGCTCTGGAAAACACAAACCCTTTTGTCAGCCCTCTGCAAAGGCTCGTCTCCAAGACAGCTAGAAACTCAAGACACTGCTAGGAGAGATTCTATTGTGCTGGATGGTTAAAGCTGGGACTTGTTGACATGAGGTCCAGTCTCATGCTCAACAAATAAAACTGAACTGAGTTGGGAGCCAAGCAGGAAGAAAACGCCTTCTGCTCTCCTCCTCCTTCACTGCTGCCTCCCCCTCCTCTTCCTCCTCCTCCTCCTATTCCTCCTCCTTTTCTCCTTCCCTTTCTCTGGAGAAGGAACATGGAGTCCCATGCCTGCTAGGTCCATTACTTCTTCCATATCCAGTTACCATGCAAGTGAAACTTCAGGCAAGGCACCCAGGGCGGCACTCAGAGGCCCTTCCCCACCCTCATTCCTCAAGCAGGCTGCAAGCATCACCCCGCCCCTCAAACCCACGCACCCACTCAAGTTGCTTTCATAGTGAACAACCTGGTCTCTTCCGTGGAGCCGATGGAAGAAGCAGTCAGACACGCGCGCCCTCAAGATCTTTAACCTAACTTCACATGTACCAAAATACCTTACGGAAAGAAGCCACACATTAGTGGACCAAAGAGCGTAAAGGAGATGGATGAGCAAAAACAAAGTCTTCTGCAGAGATGCAGCGCAGGAGTGAAGTTGGACAGACACTTCAGTAGGGAGCAGGGTCCAGAGGAGGATGAAAAGGGAGAGAGCTGAGCGTGTTTGTGAGGCTTCAGGAAAAGGGTTGAGTCAGGCTGCACATGTGTAATCCCAGTGCTGCAGGGGGCTGAGGCGGGAGGACTGCAAGCTCAGGGACTGGGTCTGCCTAGACCCAGCCTGGGTAACTTAGCAATTTAGGGAAAATGCCGTGTTAAAACAAAAATTTTAACAGACGGAATACGGGTCATGTGAAGGTTGTGATTCAATGCCCAGAACAGGGGTGGGTGGGGGCTAAAAATGTTGGGCAGAGAGGGTATGACTGACACAAAGGCCCTGCAGGAGGGCAGGGAGGGAGGGAGGACCCAGGTTGAAATATTGATTTTGAAGAAAAGTGAAATTCTTCATTCTCCAAAGCAGAAGAGAAAAACGGCAATGGCTGGGAAGAAACAGGGTGAAGAATGTGAGAACACAGGTGGTCGTGAAGACAGGGGGAAGCCAGGGGAGATGTAGGCAGGCTAAATGCAATAATCGGGGGTCTGGCCATGCCCTGAGCTAGCAAAGCTGCCCAGTGAAGGAGCAAATGAAGTGGG
Organism: Hydrochoerus hydrochaeris; assembly: GCA_004027455.1. NCBI lineage: Eukaryota > Metazoa > Chordata > Mammalia > Rodentia > Hydrochaeridae > Hydrochoerus > Hydrochoerus hydrochaeris. The sequence goes on along the minus strand of PVLA01001996.1, from coordinate 227,007 downwards.
AGAGCCCTGAAGCCTGAGATTGCAGGATGGAGCAATCCTGAGTTAGGGCCACAGCCAGGAAGGTTGGCAAGGGTTAGTGCCCCGGGCCTGCACCTACCTGGGAGCCAGGAAGTGACAACACTGCCATTCTCCTGCATGCTGGGCGTCCCATAGCCAAATCTGAGGGAGAGAACGGCCATGAGTCACTACCAAAATCTTATGCGAAGGATGGATACTGCTGGAAGACTGATATATGACAGGCTTGACGTAGGATAAGGTGTGAGCCTCCGAGCCAAAGAATTTGAGAGGAAAGGGGAGGGTGCGGCCTGGCAAGAGCTTGGGAGAGCAAGGGAAATATGAATTCCCAACGCCCAGCCCCAAGGGCCGAGGGTGAGTGGAAGAAGCCCTCTGGATTCTCCATTGGGGAAGGATGAGAGGGAAACAGGAAGCTCAGAGGGAACTGAGGGTTCAGCTCACGACAGAAACAAAGGAAACACTTGGAAGATTGTTAGACATAGACAAAGAGTGCTGCAGAGGTACGACTGAAAGGGAGGAGAGAGAGATGAAAGCGTCCTGAGATGGTGTTAGGTAATAGGATAAGGTCCAAAGAGGTCACTATCCAAGGCAATAGCAAAAGACAAGAGGGGCGGGAAGCTGCGTCATAGACACGGGGCTGTGGGGCCTTGAGCAATTTATTTACTCTATCTCGGTTCCTTACAGTGAAATGAGTATAATACCGGTACCTAAGGTTGCTTTCAGGAGGAAAAAACATATTAATAGGTGTGGAGTGTTTAGCACAATGACCAACAGTGCGCAGTCCAAAAGTAGCGTTAGCTTTGGAAGGAGAAAGATTTCATACTTCCCTCAAATCACAGGCATCCGGATATACCAAGCCCTCAAAAAAGATATCTTCATTTCTGTTACTTTTATACATGCAAAATAATCTCATAGAGTTATTGATAGATCCAGTTTCTTACAAACATACCCCATGGCAACCAGTCATTATTTAACTCTGGAAAGGAAAGGAAGATGAAAACTTGGGTGAAGACAGTGAAACTCTAGAACCATCATGTTAAAGAGGAGCAGCTGGCAGTCATCTAGGTTATAACTCCACAACAGAAAGAACAAACAATGCTACTGAAAAATAGGCCAGAGAGTTGCAAAGACATTTTTCCAAAGGTGAAATACAAGTAGTCAACAGGACATGAAAAGATGCTGAGCAGGATTTGTCATCAAAAGAAATGCAAATCAGAGCCACCATGACACAGCACCTCACATGCGTTAGGATGGCAGCGCTCAGCAAACCAGAAAATAACCACCGTTGACCAGACCGTGGAGAAAGTCTAACCCTAGAGACCTGCTAGTGGGAATAGAATGGGGTACAGCCCCATGAAGGCAGTATGATGATTTGTTAAAAAATTAAAAATAGAACTACCATATGATCCAGCAGTCCCAATCCTGGGCAATAAATACCTAAAAGAACTGAAAGGGGTTTGAACAGATATTTGTATATCCATTTTGATAGTAACACTATAGCCAAGAAATACAAATAACTCAAATGTATATCAATGAATGAATGTATAAACAAAATGTTTTATATATATATGTGTGTGTGTATATATATGCATATATATATATATATTTGGCCTTAAGAAGGAAGAACATTCTTTCACATTCTACCATAATGATAATTGAGGATGTTATGCAAAGTGAAATAATAACTTGTTCCAAATAGACAAATACTGAATGATTCCTTGTGTAAGAATTATCAAAGGAGCCTGTTTCATAGAAACAAGCATAATGGTGGTTACCAGGGGCATCAGGGAAGAGAAGAGAAGTTGTTTAATGAGTATAGAGTTTCAGATTTGCAACATAAAAACATGCTAGAGCTCTTCATAGTAATGTGAATATACTTAACATTATTGAACTATACATTTAAAAAAATTTTAAATGATAAATTTTATGTTATATACTTTTGTTTTTGTTTTTTTGAGACAGGGTCTCACTATGCAGTTCAGGCTGGCCTTGAGTTCACTTCATAGCTCAGACTGGCCCAGAACTTGCAAGGATCCTCTTGGCTCAGCCTCCCAAGTGCTGGGATTACCATGCCCGGCTATGTTATGAACTTTTCATCGCCATGAAGAAAAATGGGGGAAATTCCTCTTGTATTTCCCCTCTTCTGCCTTATAAATGGTTAGTTAACAGGAAGCCCAGAGAAGATCACTAACTCATCCAAGGTCACACAGCTCATGGATAGAGAATCAGAACCAGAACCTGGGACTCTGACCCCTGTGGCTGGATTCCTTCCACAACATCACCCTCTCTGCATGAGGCACTGAGATAATGGAAATATGGCCCAGTTGATTTATCGGTGATGACAGTGACATTCTGGGGAACACGAAAGGGATAAAGATTCTACTCCGCTCATAAATGTCAGCGAGTCTGTGCCCTTTCTCCCAATCCCTCAGGATTCTGCACACCAGCAAGCTCTGACAGGCCAGGCTGGAAACCTCATGAAACCCACAGCTTCCCTAGGCTGAGTCAGGCCAGAAAGCAGACAAGAAGAGCTTTTCCGTTCCTGGGCTGTTTCCCCTGTAATTTAGAAGTCCAGACAGTTACACCGGAAACCGAGAAGAAAAACAGGGGCCGCTTACACGCGAACTCAGTGTGGGGTCTCCGGGTGCGGCAGGGAGGCAGCCAGTCATGACTTGCAGCCTGCAACGGGTTCCCTGACGCACTCCCGAGCTCAGGAAGGCAGTCTTCCCTCACGTGGAGGACCTTTCCTTAGGCTCCTTATTCTAGGCCCCATGAAAGGCACACCAGGACAAGCTGGCCTCAGCTCCAGAAGCAGAGAGTAAAACCAGACCTCTATGTCTGCCAGGGCGATGCCCATACATTACCTTCTCTTTTGCATCAGCAGTTTCTCTCGTTTCCATGGAAACAGTGAGCACGGCTAAAATCCCTACAGGAACCGGGCACTATTGGTGCTTGGTGATTAGGAGCCAGTGGCTTGGTGATTCCAGAAATCTCCACGGGTTTTTAGGTGTTTCTCCCTCCCCAAACTCTGCCCCTCTTGCCTCCCTGACACTTCTGCATACTATATCCCTCAAAGCTCTGGAGGTGTTAGGAAAATCCTCCCTCCATAAATATGCCCTGTGATGAAGAACTGAATAAAACGTTTAGGCAGGGACATTTCTAAAGATCTTTCCACTCCAGAAATATTTTTGTTTTCAGCAGTCCTTCCGGCGCTGAACCAGAATGCCTATAAAAAGCCTCCTGCCTTCCCTTAAGCGCTCTTAGTGAAGCCCGGGGAAGGATGCAGTGCAGTGGGGGGTCAGAGCCCCAGAGGCTGCGCCAGCTGCTGGAGATGCCAGCTTGGCCCCGTCTCCTGCCCTCCGGCTGGCACGGCCTCTGCCCACACTCCTTCAGGGAATTGGCAGCGCTCCTGGCTCGTCTCGCCTGCATGTCTGCTAGTTATCGAACAATGGCTGGGATTATTTCCATGCCCAGTTTCCCAGCTGCTCCCAAGGTTGGAGCCAAGAAATCAGCTGCCCCAGCAGGGAAGATGGAGTTGAGAAGCGAGACTCGGCCACACCTGAGCTACTGTTCCGCGCGCACCTGTCATGTAAACAACCATGAGCCAATCGGGAAACGCTAGCACGGGCTGTTCAGCGGACCCCAGAAGACAGCGATCTTGAGGGCTGCACCCGGCATGGATGGGGAGAAAAGGCGAGACCCTCGGAGGGCCAGGAGGGCCCCAAAGCCAGGATGCCCTTGCTGCCCCCGAAGCCCCTCTCTTGCCCTTCCTTGGCTCTATTTATTTTCTCCAGACTTCAGGGATGGCTTCCAGATAATTCATCCAAAAGGACCTGCAAGAGCTGGACCCCCCGGGTGAAACTTCCCACCTCAGAGTAAATGCTGCCAAAGTGCTGTTTCCAAAAGAGGTGGCAGGCGCCCCTTGGTTCTCGGCTCCTCTCCTCAAACTGGAAGGACCCACGGCGGAGAATCATCCACTGCCCCTGTCCACCTTTCAGTCACTTCGCTCACCCAGAAGCCCAGAGGCCAGTGGACCCCCCGAGGCTCCACCAGCGGCTCTGCCTTCAGGAGCTAATTCCAGAATCAATCTCTCAGTTCTTTAAACTCTGTCCAAGGAAACCGGGGCCCAGTGTTCACAGCGGGCAGTGGAAATAGGCCTGCGCTGAATGACCAAGTGGGAGGCTTAGGGAGAAGGGAGCTGGGGGGGGGGGTGGGAGAAAGGAAAGCAAAGAGGCAGGAGAGAAGAAACCAGGACCCTTGGTGGGTGGGGAGGGAAGAGAGGGAGTGAAGACAGGTGCCGTGAGGTGCGCTAGTCTGTGGTTTGTGTGTTCGAGGGCCATCAAGAGGCTGTTCCACACACACACACACACACACACACACACACACTGGCTCGTGGCTTGGAAGGCAGGAAAAGGAATTGGATCCATAATTATGTCATCTTCTTTATAAAGAAGTTTTTTTTAAAAAAAAACTAGGTCATTGGAATAAGACTGTTTATTCTTTAATAAAACAACCCTCATACAGGTAAGAGAAGTCACACAGCTTTACAAACCGGCACTCACCTGGGCACTTCCTCTTATGTGCAGTACTGGTGAGCTGGGGACATGAGCCAGGAGTGCTGTGACGATGTCCTGAGCGTCACTCTGCTTTGAGCACGGACTGAGGGCTTTATGCTCAGGACCTTTCAACTCCAGGCCCTCAGGAGCAACTATCCACCCAGCCACCATCTTCTCCTTCCAGTCAATGGTGACTCCATCCATCCAGTTCAAGCCAAAATCCCTGGAGTCTATTTCACTCTTTAATGCATCACTCTCTTATGCCAGATCCAGGTGGTCAAGAAATTCTGTTGGCTCGAACTTCAAAATGTAATCGATAAGGTCTCTCCTTCTGCCACCTCTGCTGCACTACACCAGCCCGGAGCAGTTTCATGCATGCTTCTGTTATACTTCTACTTTACCTTTTTGCAACCTGTCCTCACCAGTATCCAAGGGGATTTTTTTTCCCATGCTGGGAATTGAACCGAGGGCCTTGCATGTACTAGGCAAGCGCTCTACCACTAAGCTACATCCCCAACCTCAGAGAGATCTTTTCAATGTGTAAAATCATGGCTCAGAATCAGAACACAGCTTCCTATTCTGCACAGAGTAGAAGCTCAAATCCTTCCAGTGCAAGGGCCATGCCCAGTCTGGACTTCCTGCTCTCCCTGGAACTGTGCAATGATCACCCTGCTCCAGTCTGGCCCTTCTCTTGGTTTTCCTCAGCCACCTTAGGCACGTTCCCGCTTCCAGGCCCTTACACAGGTTGTCTTTTCTACCTGAACTCCATGACCCTCATGTCACCACTTAAGTCTTTTTTCAGTGCCTCCTTGGTGAGGTTCTCCCGACTACCCAACATAAGTGCAAAAGCTTTCCCCATGTGTACACTCTTTCCTACTTTGTTTTCCAGAGCTCATATATGGTTTATATTACTGATTTGCTTGCTTTATTGTAACTCTCTTTCCTAAAATATAAGTTCCTCAAAGTTAGGATTTTGCTTACTGCCACAGCCCCACTTTACCTCGAATGGTGCTGGATACACTGCAAATGCATGACGCGTGACCTATGCCTAATGTTGTCCTCCACAGGAGGAGGGTGATTGTGCTCGGGTCTATTCTTTTATTCCAGATGCTCACCTATGCACTTGACATCGTAAGTTGCTTAACTTGTGGGCCAGAGCACCAGCTGATAGGGCCAAGTTTGGTCCCATATTTTCATGTATTGTTGGAGTGATGAAAGACACAAAGGAACTGTTAGGAGTCTGTGTCAGGAGCTCCACAAGGCAGGAAGTTTCAACTTGGTCCATATGGCTTGGATTTCTCCAAACAGCCTCAAACTCTATTAGAAGTTTAGTGTATACACAGAGAGAGAGAGAGAGAGAGAGAGAGAGAGAGAGAGAGAGAGAGAGAGAGGGAGAGGGAGGGAGAGGGAGAGGGAGAGGGAGAGGGAGGGAGAGAGACATACCCTGCATGGGATAATGGGTGTCATCAAATCCCAGACAACCAAATAACAATCTCATACTGACAGGGAGAGATGTCCTGGGGAAATGGTATTTAGAACAGTCATAAAAGAAAAAAGTACAACTCTTAAGTCTGAATGGCAGAGAATCTAGAAATAACTTGCCATGTTCAAAGATGGCTGGCTTGCCATATATTCAAAATTAAAAAAAAAATACACCCATTGGGACACAGAGGAGAGGAGAGCTATGCTACCTCCTTCTATTAATATCCTGGCTTCTTTCCTGAGAACACATAGTCCCTTGCAGGAGGATGGCCCTGCCTTGTTTCTGATTTTCAAAAATGATTGGTACTGAATTTAGCTGTAAGGTATGATCTTTTTTTTTTAATCCTAGTCCTCCAGAAAATCAAAGACACGTTTCCCACTGGGAGGTAAAGAAGAGGAAGACAGTGACTATTTACAAAGCACCTATTATGTGCTGGGGACTTTATACTTTACTTCCCACACATGAAGGCCATATCATTACCTCTGTTTCTCATATGAGGAGACTGAGGCTTAGGTGACTTGCTCAAGGTCACCCAGGTGGGTAGGACTGGGGCTCCAGACTGGTCAATCCTGAAGACTGTTCCTTCCACCATGGGGTAATGGCTTTGTCCCCCAATGGTGACAGAGGGGTGAGAGCTGTTCATGGCTATTAGTTATTAATTAGCCTAACTTGAGAGCTCCTGACCAACCAAACACAAAATGTACAGCTTCTACGTGCTTCAATGTTTCCTTCCATCAGGGAAGTGGCACTTCAAAAGAGTGGAAATGACACGGGACAGGGTCTAACGATGAAACAAAATGACTTATTCAGACCAAAGAAGTCACAGTTGACCCAAACGGCAAAGAATCACTTCCAGCACGAGCGTCTGACCAAGGCTGATAAGGGACTCCATCTGAAAGGCGAGAATATGTGTTCATTTTTCCCTTAAGACTTTTTTATAGCCCTAAACACCTCTAGCAAATTAAGTCCCAAAATGTACAATTCCTGAGATATCCACCAGGATCTACCAAATGGTACTAGGAGAAAATACACCCAAAAAAGTGGCTTAAAAAAAGAGCTTTATTTTTATTTTTTACTTTTTTGATACTGGGGAACAAACCCAGGGCCTTTTTACTGAACTGCAGCTTACCCTTTGAAAAAAAATTTTTTTAAAAAAATTTGACACAGTCTCACTAAGTCACCAAGTTGTCCAGCCTAGACTTGAACTTGTGACCCCTCGTGCCTCAACTTCCCAGAGGGCTGGGATTATAAGCATGCATCACCATGCTTGATTCGTTTACTGTTATGTAGAGATACCCTGATTGAAAAGTGGTACATTCAGTAGCACTGATCATTCCCAGGACACGTAGCTCTCATCTTGCCATGTTGGGCTCCAGTCCCCCTGGACACAGGCTTGTCTTTTCAAGGTAGGTTTTGCAGTCCAGCTGCCTGAGACACAGAGAACACACAGATGAGGTCTCTCTTGACCTCGAGAGAGGGACTGGGAATTCTTTGCCTTGGATAAAATAAAACTTCCAGACCCAGTGGAAGTACAGGGCTACTTGGGAACACATACTTCTCCCTGAGATACAGAAAGATAGAGAAAGACCAGTGGAGCGAGCACATTTCAAACCTCTGCTTCTATCATGTGTGTTAACGTGTCATTGCCGGGAGCAAATTCCATGCCACAACCTGCATTCAAGGAAGAAGAGTACACTGCTCTATGGAGGGCTGGGACAAGAATGTATATTACTACAGGCAACCAGGAATAGGGGTTGAGAATTCAGATTCCACCTGTAGCTATATGATGAAAAACCTCATGAGACTGAATCTTTTAGGTTCAAAATAGTTAAATACTGACCATCTTTTAGGAGTCAAAGCAATATCATCGGTTAACATAGAATGTAGTGAGGTCTTTTGTTCACCAACTATTAGAACTCTGCAAAGCAGAGCAAACAGGTACTGCCCCATACAAAGCAGATTTCTAAGCACACAGGAAGTGAGAAACATGTAATTGTCTGTCTCTGAAATAGCAGCTTCATTCCCCTTAAATAGAGCGATGCTCCATTTGAATCAAGCACTTACGTGAAAATAAACCTTCAAAGCTGAATCCCACTAATATTTTTCCCTAGAGTTAAAGGTACTGTAATCCCATCCGATGACTCTTACCTTTGGGTAGCGTTTCAATTACAGTTTAGGCTTTGTTATAATTGTGCCTTCTGAGTGAAGCTCTCATCCAATAGACTCACATGAAGTACACAAAGCTTTCCCAGTTTGTGATCACTTTATCCCTTTTCCGTCTCACCTCCACCTTTCTTCATGCCCGTCTCTTTGTATCACCTACTTGACCTCAAATTATTCTTTCTACTCCCTCTCCTGTCCCCTGTCAGGCAGGCTACCCATTCTTCTCTTCCGTGATACTCGATACATATCAGTCTTGGAGGATTTAGCATTCTGTAGTAAGAATACGTGAACATACCTCGGTTTCTTCTATACCGTGAGCTCCTCGAGTTAAGGGGCTATGCTTTCTTTGTCTTCATGTCTCTTGTATTCATCATAGTGCTTGGAAAACAGCAAAGACTAAGAAATATTTGACAAAGAAGGGAGTGTGTTAGTCAGCATGGGCTAAGTGCAAGCCCAGTGTATTTTCTGCTCATGCAAAATATGAATCACAGGTCTTGACTGAGTAGCTTGTATCCAAATGGTAACTCAGAAATCCAGCCTTCTTCCGTCTTGTAACACTGCCATCTTCAATATGTGGCCTCAGTGCACACTGAAAAGAAGAAACAGGTCATGAGGAAAGATATAACAGTTACTTACCATCTTGGTCCAGAAGTGACCATGCCATTTGCCCAGAGCAGTCAGATGGCCCCATTCAGAAACAGGGGAGCTGGGAAGGGCAACAACTCTGCACACCAAGAAAAGAGTTTGTGTGTCTTGGTCACTTTCTTGTCACTGGAACAAAGTACTCAACACTCATAGCTCTTAAAGAAGGTGAGGTTTATTCTGGCTCATGGTGTTCAGGGGATTCAGCTGATACTTAGCTGGAAGGGTCTGGTGGAAGAAAACTGCTCGCATCCCGGTCGGCAGGAATCAGAGAGTGATTCCAGGGAGGATGATATACCTTTCAGGTCACTGCCCCAGTGACCTGCTTCTAAAGGGCCCCACCTCTTAATGGCACATGTAGAAGTCAATTCACAAATGAGTATTGTGACCCCATGATTCAGTCACCTTCTAAAAGCCCTGCCTCTCAATGCATGAGAGTTTGGAGGAGACACTGTAGGCATAAACCATAACAGTGAATCTGCACTAGCCAGCTAGCTGTCTCTGCCGTCGGGAGACGAGAGAAGAGAATGAGGGAGAAAGTCCACACTGAAATGCATTAAGGTTACCATTTAAGCCCTGGGTAAAGACTCCTGAGGACAAGCTCAGTGACATCGGGGACACTCACATGTTGCACAATCAGCACTGCTTTCCATCTCTAGAACTCGCCGTCATTCCTCCCTGAAAGTTTATACCCATTAAACACTGACTCCCCATTCTGCCCTCCTGCCAGTGCCCAGTAACTACCAGTGTACTTCTGGTCACTATGATTGTGAGTCTTCTAAGTATTTTATATGAGGTATCACAGAATCCTTTTCTCTGGCATATTTCACTTAAGTTTTCAGAATGTATCCGTGTTGTAACATAAGTTCCTTCCTTTTTAAGGTGGAACAATATTCCACAGTGTGTACCTACAGCACTTTATCCATACATTGATGGACAAAAGAAGGGGAGTGTGTTAGTCAGTACAGACTGAACACAAGCCCAGTTTTAAAAAGACCCAGGGACTGCCGCTGCTGGGCCCACCCCTTGGCTGGTAACACCAGGCCTGCCTCCTGGACCTAGTACTCCAGTTGATCTTTGGATCCAACCCCTTCTCCCAGAACCTTGGACTACAGTGGATTACCATGCTGGCTAGATGAGAGACTCAGGAACCCCTAGCCCAAAAAGAAGACCTCAGCAGGCTCCAGTCAATGTGGTGAGTTTTCCCCTAAAATAGAAGTCAGCACTGGGTAAATAGGAGTGGAAGTGAAACTCCCTCCAACTGTAAGATCTTGGTGAACCTAGCAAGAAAGTAGGTAATCACCTCCTCCACACAGAGAACATCAGACAGATTGAGGAGTGTGCCAATAGTGCCCCCCAACTTAGAGAAAATTTAAAAAGTTTATGAGACCCCCACTGACAGAGTAGGGCATCAGCTGACACAAACACTATAGCCAGGGACATCTGGTGACCTGCAACAACCTGAAGACATAGCAACAGCAGGAACTAATAGTTGACCTACATCAACACTTCTAGGCTAGTTAGTCAAGAAAGAATATAGGACTCACCCAACAAGCCTTGCAGGAGGAATTCAGGTGACTGGATCTCCTCTTCATTGTAGTACCCAGAACTTGGACAAGCATCAACCACACAGCAGGACCCTAAAATTCACACTATGGACTGTTGTGACTGTTGGGATCTAAAGACCAGATATTTACCCAAAAGGTGAAAATGACTAAATGAAAAGGCAAAAATGTAATCTCAAACATCTAGTCCATCAGGAGCAAGTACAGGTAACAATGAAATGGAGGACTTTAAAAGTCACACACCAGAAATCTCTGGAAAGACAGCAAATGAAGCAAAGAAACAAATTCATGAGGCTATAGAGGAACTCAAATTAGAAATAATGTCTTATGTAAAGACAGAAATAACAACCTTAGTAAATGAGTTGCTCAACATAGCTAGAGAAGAAATAGATTAAAAAAAATACAGGAGTACAGGAAATTGGTTGAAACTTTGAATGAACAATGCAGAATCTATGAAACAAATTTAAAGAGATAGCCAAGAAAGAAAAAATTGTATTAAAAGCTGGAAAAACCATTTAAATGAAGCTGAAGGTAGAATTTCAGACCTTGAGGACAGGATCGCAGATAGTGATCATGAAAGGGTAGAACTTATAAAAACAACAAAGCAGCATAAAATGACAATCCAGCAGCTTCAAGACGATGCCAGGAGAAACAATGTAAGATTAATAGGCATCAGTGAGGAGGCAGGAGACAATGCAAAGGACATAATTAAGCTGTTCACAGAAGTAATGGCAGAAAATTTCCCAAACATGGGGGGAAAAAATCTGATATACAAAAAGTGAGGCATATAGAAAGCCAAACAGTCATAACCAACATAAATCTACACCCAGACATATAATAATTAAGATCTCAGACGTACAGCATAAAAACAGAATACTAAAAGCTGCTAGA
>PVLA01001996.1:141264-215592 GCA_004027455.1 Hydrochoerus hydrochaeris | reverse complement strand
ACTGAAGAAATTCATGTCCACCAAATCAACCTTAGAAAGAGTGCTGAAAGACATGCTAGATAGAGATAAAAATGACCACAATCTCCAGAACAACAACAGAAAGAAACCATCAGGTTGGACAAGAAATTAAACAAGGGAGAAAAGGGGGAAACCAACAATAGGAACACAACATTGTAAATCAAACCAGTACATATCAGTGATATCCATAAATGTAAATGGGCTCAACTCACCTATCAAAAGAAATAGGTTGACCGAATGGATCAAGAAACAGGATCCCACAATATGCTGTATACAAGAAACACATCTGACTCAAAAAGAAACTCATAGATGAAAAGTCAAAGGATGGAAAACAGTATTCCATGCAACAGGAACCCAGAAAAAAGCAGGGGTATCTATTCTGTTTGCATACAAAGTGAACTTAAAACCTAAAAAGACTAAAAGAGATAAAGAAGACCACTACATACTTATTAGTGGAAAACTACAAAAGGAAGAACTAAAAATTATAAATATATATGCATCAAATACAGGAGCACCCAACTATATAAGACAAATACTAATGGACATGAAAAACCCAATACATAAGAACACAGTTATAATAGGAGACCTTAACACTCTACTGTCCCAAAGAGATAGGTCAACTGGACAAACAGTCAGCAAAGAAATAACAGAATTGAATCATACCTGTGAGCAAATGGATTTAGTGGATGTTTACAGAGTGTTCCACCCAACCACATCAGAATATGCATTCTTCTCAGCTGCACATGGGACACTCTCCAAAATAGACCATATATTAACCTATAAAGCATTCTTAACTAAATGCAAAGGGAGTGAAATTATCCCATGCATAATATCTGATCATAGCACACTAAAATTGGAAATCAATGGCAAAACCTGCATAAATACATGGAAATTAAACAACAACCTTCTGAATAACCAGTGGGTTACAGATGAAATTAAAGAGGAAATAAAACAATACCTACAACACAATTAAAATGCAGATACAACATACTATAACCTATGGGATGCAATGAAAGCAGTCCTAAGAGGGAAATATACAGCAATAAATGGTCACATCAAAAAAATGAAACAAACACAAATAAATAACCTAATGCTACATCTCAAGCTTCTAGAAAAGGAAGAGCAAGTCAAACCCAAAGCTCATAGAAGAGAGGAAATTGTGAAGATTAGAGCAGAAATTAATGCAATTGAAATTAAAAAAAACAATACAAAGAATTAATGAATCAAAGAGCTGGTTTTTTTAGCAAATAAACAAAATTAATAAACCCCTAGCCAACCTTATCAAGAAAAAGAGAAAAAAAAACTCAAATCCATATGATAAGGACTGAAAAGGGAGAAATTACTACAGATCCCATGGAAATTCAAAAGATCATGAACACCTACTTTGAAAATCTCTACTCACATAGGGTGGAAAACACAGAGGAAATGGACAGATTTCTAGAAACATATGAACTACCAAAGCTCAACCAACAAGATATAGCAATTTTGAATAACCCAATATCAGTTACTGAAATAGAAAATGTAATTAAAAACTTACCAATAAAGAAAAACCAAGGTCCTGATGGATTCACAGCTGAATTCTATAAAAAAATTTAGAGAAGATTTAATGCCAATACTCCTTAAACTCTTCAATGAAATTGAAAGAGAAGCAGTCCTCCCTAACTCATTCTTGGAGGCAAGTATCACTCTGATACCAAAACCAGAGAAAAACCTAACCAAAAAGGAGAACTATAGACCAATCTCACTAATGAACATTGATGCAAAGATTCTCAATAAAATATTGGCAAGTAGAATGCAGCAAATCATTAAGATTATACACCATTCCTGGATTTATTCCAGGAATGCAGGGATGATTCAACATACACAAATCAATAAATGTAACATACCACATCAACAGAGCCAAAAATAAAAATCACATGATCATCATTGAGAAAGATGCAGAAAAAACTTTCAATAAAGTCCAACAAATGTTCATGATAAAAACCCTACAGAAACTTGGAATAGATGGCATGTAACTCAATCTCATAAAGGCCATCTATGACAAACCAACAGCCAACATTATACTAAATGGACAAAAACTGAAAGCTTTCACTCTAAAATCAAGAACAAGACAACAATGCCCACTATCATCACTCCTACTCAATATAGTTCTGGAAATATTAACCAGAGCAATCAGACAAGAGGGAGAAATAAAAGGTATAAAAATAGGAAAAGAAGAAGTTAAATTATCATTATTTGCAGATGACATGATACTGTACATAGAAGACCCCCAAAACTCCATTAAGAGACTACTAGAGGTAATAAACAAATTCAGCAGCATAGCTGGATACAAAGTCAACATTCAAAAATCAATAGCATTCCTATACACAAACAAAAAACTCACCAAGAGAGAAATTACAGAAATATCACCTTTAACAATAGCATCTTAAAAAATGAAATACCTAGGAATCAAACTAACCAAGAATGTAAAAGACCTATGTGCTGAAAATTATATTACTCTAAAAAAAAGGAGACTGAAGAGGATATTAGAAAATGGAAGGCTATTCCTTGCTCTTGGTTAGAACATTGCAAAAATGGCCATACTCCCAAAACTGTTATACAGATTTAATGCAATCCCAATCAAAATACCATTAACATACATTACAGATCTAGATAAAACATTCCTAAAATTCATTTGGAAGCAGAAGAAACCAAGAATATCAAAGGTGATTCTGGACAACAAAGGCAAGACAGGTAGCATCTCAATTCCTGACTTGAAACTATACCACAAAGCCACAGTAATAAAATCAGCATGATACTGGCAAAGAAATAAACCTGAGGATCAATGGAACAGATTAGAAGGTGCAAGCACAGCTACAAAGACATTCAGCCACCTGATATTTGACAAAGGGGCTAAATATGTCCACTGGAAGAAGGACAGCCTCTTTAATAAACGGTGTTGGAAAAATTGGCTCTCCATGCAGAAGACCAAAAATAGACCCATGCCTATCACCATATGCTAAACTAAAGTCAAAATGGATCAAGGATCTAAATATTAAAACAGAAACACTAAATCTACTGGAAGATAAAGTAGGTAAAAATCTTGGATACATAGGGGTAGGGAGAGAATTCACTAATAAAATCCAAACTGCATGGGAAATACTTCAAAGAATCAATAACTGGGATCTCATATTACTAAAAAGTTTTTGCACTTCAAAAGAAATCACCAACAAAGTGAAAAGAAAACACACAGAATGGGAAAGAATTTTAGCCAACAATCCCTCAGACAAAGGACTTATATCCAGAACATATAAAGAACTGAAAAACATCAAGCCCCCCAAATTCAAAGACCCTCTCCAAAAATGGGCATCGGAAATGAACACACAGTTCTCAGATGAAGATATACAAATGGCAAATAAACATATGAAGAAATGTTCACCATTACTGGCCATTTGAGAAATGCAAATTAAAACAGCATTGAGATTTCATCTCACCTGGGAAAGAATGGCTGCTATCAAGAAAACATCTGATAACAAATGTTGGCGAGGCTGTGGGGAAAAAGGAACACTGCTCCACTGTTCGTGGGAGTGCAGACTAGTGCAACAACTGTGGAAATCAGTATGGAGATTCCTCAAAAAACTAGGATTGGAAGCCCCATTCAATCCAGCTATTCCCCTCCTAGGTGTTTTCCCAGAAAAACTGAAAAGGTCATGTCACAGTGATATATGTGCACCCATGTTCATACCAGCACAATTTGTGACTGCTAAATCTTGGAAACAACCAAAATTCCCATCAACTGCAGAGTGGATGGAAAAAAGGTGCTATTTTTATACAATGGAATATTACACAGCTATAATAAAGGATGATCTTGAGGCCTTTATCGGTAAATGGAGGCAACTTGAGAATATCCTCATTAGTGAAATAAACAAGACTCACATTAATAAATGTCACATTGTCTCTCTAGTAAGAACTGACAAAATAATGGTATCCAAAAAGTATAATGGATATAAAAGTATAATAGATACTGTAAAAGTGAAAGGGAAGGAAAGTGCTCTAAAGGATATAATGGTATGTATAGTGCATAAAATAAATGACCATATTACTGAGCTTTTGTGAGATCATTGAACAGAAGCATTTGTACTGTCAGTGTTTGAGTGTCCAGCCACTTTTTATGCTTTGCTTTTGTAACTTTAACAACTATTGTTAAATTGACAATGTGTAATGTATCAACGATTTTATGATGTTAATTTTTTTGAACTCTGTATTCTACTTTTCTTCTTGTTTTTTCTATTTTGTCTTTTTAAAAAATTTTCTTTCTCTCTTAAAATAAAAAAAGAAGACAATCCAGTGTGATTCTTTCCCATGCAAAGTATGAGTCAGGACTGTCTTCTGCTAATTGTGAATAATGCTGCTGTAAACATGGATATCCAAATACATACCTGGCTCTCACGAGGAGCCAGGGAGCCCAAATATGTGGATATCCATGTTTATAACAGCATTATTCACAATATCCAGAAGATAGTGCTGACTCGTAATCCAAGACCCTGATCTTAATCCTTGTAAATATATATCTGGAAGTGAAATTGCTGGAGCCCATGACAATTCTGTTGTAATTCTTTGAGATACCACCAGACTCTGTTTCGACGTGGCTGCAGCTATTTTGTATTCCCACCAGCAACCCATAAAGATTCCAATTTCTGCACCTTCCTTTTGTTATCTTTTTATAGACTAGAAAACTGGGGTTCATAGAAGTGATAGGTTCCTCATAGACACAAACCTGGTAAGCATCAAAGCCTGCATGGAAAGGTAGAATTCCTAAATCCAGGCTCATCCCATTTCCTTAACTCTACAGCTTCCTCAGTTCTGGAACAGCAAAAACAGAAGTTCACTGACATCTATAAACATCAGAATTTGTTTCCGGGAGTTACTACCCCAGGTATTCTTGGGATCATGACAGATCTATACACATTCTTGGAAATCTCGGAGAAGCTACGTGTGTGCTTCCATTGATAAAAGTTAACCCTATGGACTTATTTAGCAACATTTCATTTCTTTATTCTTCCACTGTTCACTCATTTAACAAGTACTTATGAAGTGCACGTTAGACGCCGACCATGTTTCTAAGGGGTGTGACTATGGGTGCCATAAATTCAGATTCTAGAAAGAGACAGGCATAAACAGAAAAAAATAAAATCAATCATCTCTGTGTTGTAAGCACACAAAAGGTAGTGATGTGGAGTAATACGGTAGGGAAGGGATTAACTTTGGGTAACACGAGGCCTCTCTGGAAAAATGTAACATCTAACCTGAAGTTTAAAGTTGAGAAGCTACCAACCATGTGAAAGCTGGTGGGAGAACTTGTGATATATGGCTTTGGGATAGAAAGAATTACAAATGACCCAGATATTATCAGCAATGAAAGACAACATTGCTTAGCAGCTTCAGTTGGACCTAATAGGGTCTTTAAAAAAAAAATTAACCCCTTGGTAACATAGAGTGATGCAAATGACATCAACAACAGGAAGGAGAAAAATTCAAATAACAGTAACAATATTCTGAGCCAGCGTTGAGACCTATGACACCACCATCCTGAAGCTAACTTTGTGATTTTGTAAACTAACAAATCCCCACTTTTTGCTGCAGAGAGTTAAGTTTCTGTTACTTGGAACCATGTGAGATCTGACAAGTGTCACTGAAGCAGAGGAGATCACGCAGGAGAAGAGCACAGATAGGTCTGAGTTGCAAAACGCAGAAATAAGCAGGCAGGGAGGAGCCAGCCTTTCAGTTAAATCACTTCTCATCTTTGATGACAAACACAACCAGAAAGATAATGGAATTCCCTGCCTGGCAGAAGAGAAATCCAATACTACCATAGTATGGTTAATTTTTTTTAAAAGGTGGTAACAAGAAGCCTTACATTGGCAAATTTCCAAATGGAAAACTGTGTTCCTGGCTTCATGGTGGCGTCACCCCTATTCAAAGACAGCAGCCCATTGCTGGAGGCCACCGTTGCCATGGAGTTGTGCCAGCAGAGACAGCAATGGAAACCAGGCTTTTCCTGGCACCCGGCTTCCTAAGATGCTGGGATTCAGAGGGGTCAGCAGAGGCGTGTGGGAATGCATTGTCCCTATGCGGACCTTTGTGGCCTGAGCACCGGGAGACAGGGAGGAGCCGAAGCTCTGTCTCTCTGTCAGCCCTGGATTCATCATGGATGAGACAGGCTGGTGTCTGTTCTCCTAAAAGGAGCCCGGGCTGACATCTTTGTCTCCATAGGAGATTGTTCCAGCTCCCCTGTCAATGTCCGGCTCTGCACCAAACCGATCATCTGAGCACACTGTACAGTTAAGAGTAGTGGGGTGATGAGTTTTGCCCAATAGGGATTGTGGAGAAGGCTCTGGGGTGTGTGCCAGGAAGCTGATCTCAGGGACAGGAGCGGAGCAGTCACAGAAAGGACAAATAGCAGGGACCGCAGAAACCGAGTGTCTGCAGCTAGCAGGGAAAATTTCCCCTTTCAACCAGACACAAGACAGAAAACAGCTTCGTTTTGCAACACAGGAAAGGAATAAGGACATCAAGGTGTCTCACTTCTGGATAGGGGTAGATTCTGAGACCTAGATGATCAGTGTTTTGAATAACTGTCATTAACCGGGACCCCACGTCTCCTCGACCAGCAGCCTGCTGACGCCCTGAGGCTCTCAGCACTCGGGTCCTGGATCCAGGTTGCCTGGGTTCCCATCCTGGGCTCGCTCACCACTCACTTCCTTCATGCTTCCCAGCCTCAGCTTTTCATCTATGAAAGGAGGATGATAATGAACTGAGAAGCAAGAAACCAGACACAAAAGGTCCAGTACTGCCCAATGCCACTGAGGCGAGTGACTCAGATTAGCCAATTCATGGGCACAGAAAGTAGAACTGAGGCTGCCGGGAGCTGCAGGTGGAAGGGAAGATGGGAGTCGCTGCTCAAGAATTTCTGCACAGGATGTCAAGACAGTTCAGAGATGGGTGGCCCGATGGTTGCACAATGAAGGAGATGTGCTCACCCTCCCTGAGTTAGCCAGGGATTTAGCTCACTGGCACAAGCGCCTGCCTGACAAGCACAAGGTCGTGAGTTCAATCCCTGGTACCAACAAAACAAAACAAAATCCAATAAAACAAATCCCTGAATTGTAGATTTAGGTAAATAAAGCAGCAAATTTTGTGTTATACACATTTTGCCACAATTGACGTGTATGTCAGCCTTCAATAAAAAGTACCACTCCAGCCCTGCAAGAAGCAATGAGTGTGACCATCCTGTCTTCCTCAAGGGACTCTTGATATTCAAGCTGACACTTTTATTTTTGAAATTATAATATTGATCGTAATACAGGATCATTAATGATCTTCACCAACTGTAATCGGTTGACTCATGGCCCCCAAAAGATAGTAAGAGGATGCATCTGAAGCCTGAGAATATAATCTTGTTTTGAATACAAGTTTGTGTGGGGTATAATGAAGGGAAGGATGTCAAGATGTGATCACCCTGGATTGAAGTGGACCGTAAATCCAATGACGAGTGTCCTTATAAAGAAAAAAAAAAGAACAAAAAAGAAGACGCATGACCACAGAAAGAAAGCTGAGTTACCTGAGTTACCTGAACATCACCTGAGTTTGGACCTGTGGCCACCAGAGCTTTGAAGGAATAACTTTCGGTTATTTTTAAGCCATGAGCTTTGAGATCATTTGTCAGCACAGCTTCGGGAAACTAAGATACCAGCTATGTAATTTACTAATAATTTAAAAGTCACATCAACTTTAGGTTTGGTGCTCCTGGCCCTTGCTTGATTTCCATCCTTTATTCAGAGAAGGTTGGGGAGCACTGATTCTGAATTAGAGAGCCAAGTTTTCAAGGCTAATTAAACACCCAAGGTCACAGGGCGTCTGCCTTTCAGGGCACCGCAAGTGAAACTGTGGCTGTGGATTCCGTGTCTGTACCTCCTTCGGAATTCACTGGAACTCAATTCCTCAGGTGGTGACAGCAGGAGGCGGGACCCTTAGGAGGTGATTAAACCATGAGGGCTCTGCCATCAAGAATGGCTTAAAGGCTTGCGGGAGTCAACCTAGCCTCAGGGTCCTCCCACCAACGTGAGGAAGCAGTGCCAACCTTCTGCCTTCTGGGAGAAGCAGGCTTGCTCTTGGACTTCTTGGCTTTCAGAACAGTGAGACATAAATTCAATGGTTTATAAATGACTCAGCCTAAAGTATTTCGTTACAAAAGTGTGAACCAAGTTGGACTGAGACAACCAGTGAAATAAGTCCAGGTATAAAACTGAAAACACTGGATTTTTTTTTTCCATCTGAGAGACACAGTGGCAACGTGACAGAGTCCTGGATTGGATTCCCAGCTCAGTCTCTCAACTAAAGGGGTGAGCTTGAGAAATTACTAAAACCCTAGGCTTTTCCTTCCTCACTTGTTTGAGACTAGGTCTTACTACTATGTTCCAGGCTGTCCTGAACTCATTATGTAGCCCAAGCTGGCTTTGAACTTGCAATCCTCCTGACTCAGCTTCCTGAGTTCTGGGGTTACAGGTGTATGCCACCAATGGCCAGGAAAAAAAACCAGGATTACTGAGGTCCACAAAATGCTGTCAGACAATTGAATAAGGAAGACCCTACCTTAACCTCAGAAAAAGGAAGCCAGCAGAGGATATTTGTTGGGTTAAGGGATCTGGGTCAAGGGACTTTCTTTCCAGGAAAGACTGACTACAGTTTGGTGAATATCATAAAATAAGCTTAGCCCATTCTTGAACACCTACTTGAGTGTAGGAGAGAAAATCTTGAGGAATAAACCATAGCCTGAGGAGAGCAAGCAGTTTACCCTGGATGAGCAGACGGTTACCCAAGATAAATGGGTCAGCAGGAACTTCCTGAAGAAAACAGAAA
This sequence comes from Hydrochoerus hydrochaeris, assembly GCA_004027455.1. NCBI lineage: Eukaryota > Metazoa > Chordata > Mammalia > Rodentia > Hydrochaeridae > Hydrochoerus > Hydrochoerus hydrochaeris. The sequence goes on along the minus strand of PVLA01001996.1, from coordinate 206,676 downwards.
AGTGATTTATTGGTTTACATTCTTATGTTCCCAGTCAAAGTATTCATGGAACACTTTGATACAGATGGCCACATTGATACAGATGCTCTCAGCTGTAAGTCCAAATAGCTATTGTTGTTTGGATGTTAGTCTTCACAGTTCTTATGTCTACTTTCTGGCTGTTTTGTTTTGCATCTTGAGACATAGTCTCACTATGTAGCCCAGGCTGGCCTTGAGCTCTTAGCAATCCTCCTGCCTCAGCCTCCTGAGGGCAGTGGTAGCAGGCATACTTTCTGTGGTTGTTACTGTGAGATCATGGTGTCCTAATGCCTGCCATGGAACAAGGACTAAACCAGCCCTAAAATATTACTAGTATCCATCTTAATTTGTTTTGAAAGACAAGAAAAACATAGCTGGGAAATTTTAATGATTCTCCAATTTTTATTACATTTTATAAGTAATAAACAATCTCAATTTTCTTATAGATCAGGAACTGCTAAAGTACTAAAGTTGTGGGTAGAATTTGCCCTTATGGGGAAAAAAAAAAAGAATAAAGGGCTCCTTCTCTTTGCCCTGACTCTGGTTGGCTGCCTATTTGCATCCCTCCAGGACTTCCGAGTAGCCCTCAATCAGCTGCACCTTTGGGAGGAGGGTAACACTGGCCAAGGGAGGAGGGTAACACTGGCCAAGGAGAATGGGTCATTATATGGAAACACAGTGCCTCTCTGTTCACTCACTGTGTATATGGTTTGATTAGCAAAATTTTCTTTAAAAAGATACAGCAATGCCTCTTCCACCTCTGCACACACAAAGCCCAGGATTCCTTCCTCGATGTCTGAACTGACTCCAGAATCCGTAGACAGCAGCTGAGTTCCACCCCTAGGCACAGAAGGAGACATGGCGGATGCCTGCCCTGCTCCAAAGGCAGCAGAGCCATCCGGGCCCCCTGTGATGCCCGCACAGGACCTGACAGAGCGCGGTAAAGGCAGAGGCTGTGCCCCTTCCCCTCCAGTCTGAATCTTCCTCCTTACTCTGCATCTCCATTTCTAAAAGGTGAGAAAAAGTGCATCATTTGCTGCTTGGTTATGTCATAAAAATAAATAAAATAATCCCAGCCCTTTGGGAGAAAATTTCTATTGACAAATAAAAATTGTATTTATTTATTTATTTATGTGTCTATATGATTTATATACCACACAATGTCCCATTATTAATTAATTAACATAGTCATCTCCTCAACTATTTATTTATGTGTGAGAGGTGAGTTATTTAAAATCTATTCATTTTTTTCTTTGATGTTTTAGTAATGTTGAAATATGTAATACCTTATCATTAACTATACAGATTGCCAAACACATTTCTCATCTCTAACTAAAACTTGGAGCATTTTGACCAACATGTTCCCTCTTCTCATCCTGCCCCCTCTGCCCCCAGCCTGTGATAACCACTTTTCTGTCTCTATGTCAGTGAGTTCAACTTTTTTAGACTCTACTTAGTCATTTTGTGGCTGTGTTATTTCACTTAGCATGACTTCCTGCAGGCTCATCAATGTTGTTTCAAATGACAGAATTTCTTTCTTTTTAAGGCTGAAACAGTATTGCATTATGTAGAAAGCTTTTCACCATCCCAAGATGCCATTAGTCTGTGATAATGAAGCCAGGATGTGACAGCTAATCTTGGGCATCAAATTGATTAGCTTGCAAAGGTACCTAGGGGATCAGTGAAACACACTTCTGAGTGTGTCATAGAGGTGCATCTGAGTGGGTCATGGAGGTGTAATCTTGGAGACTCTATCTGGTCTCTGGTCCCATCCTCTCTGGTACTTTTCTTGCTTCCTGGCTGCCACAGAGTGAGGAACTTGTTCAGCCACACCTTCCTGCCATGATGCTCCTGCTTTGGAGTCAGCTGACCATGGACTGGAAGCCCTGAAACTGTGAGCCAAATTAAATCTCTTTTAAGCTGAGGATGTCAGGTATTTTGTCCCAGCAGTGGGAAAGCTGACCAATATAAAAGCGTGTAATGCGTTGGAAACTTTCAGAGTTCAAATTAATAATACAAATTCTGCTCTAAGTAAGTCTATGTAGTACACAGACTGCATTTTTGTAAGTGCAGCCACAGATATTTTCCAGATGTGCCATGGCCTCAGAAACCAAATACTAGATGTACTTAGCTGGTGACTAGATGAGAAGGTATATAACTGACATTATTTATGCTATTTTCATCATTCATTTGTTCAGCTGTTTAAAAGATTTCTTAACCAAATGTCACTTCATTTCAGCACTGATTTGAATCCCAAATCTTTGGATATTTTGACTTTGTAACCTAATGCCAAAAACTCAGGTTCCAGGGTCTTAGGTTTGTATCCCAACCTACCCTAGCTGTGTATACTTGTTCAGATGACCCAGCGTTTTGTACCTCAGTTTCCCAGTCAAATAACAGTGAAAATAACAGTCAAAGCCATCTGAGATTATCATTAGGAGTACTGAAATAACTCATGTAATAAAGAGTCCAAAGCATAGTAAATGTGTCACACAGTTTGTGTTGTACCATCTCATTCATTTATTTTTCTTGAAATTTTCTGTAGGAATTTTGCCATGTGACATTTACAGTGACATTTTCCACTGTGTGGAAGGACTGCTAACATGTACCCTTATAGCTTTGAGCTACCAAAGGAACAGAGGCAGGAAGTTAGAACATCTGGGTTTGAGGTCTAGCCAAGCTATTAACTACACAGTCTCAAGTGAATCACTTCACCCCTCTGAGCCTGTTTCCTCAAGAAAAACAAGGGGTCAGTGTATGATCTCAAGACAACATGGCGTACAGGAAAGAACCTCGGAGTATCCAGGGTTGGTGGAGTGCACCTCTGCTCCCAACACTGGGGAAGGCAGAACCAGGAGGATTGTAAGTTTGAGCCCAGCCTGGGCAACCTGGTGACTTAGTGAGACTCTGTGTCAAAGAAAGAATGACTGAACCAATGAACAAATGTATGAATGAGAAAAGAAAAGAAAGAAAATGAGAGAGAGAGAGAGAGAGAGAGAGAGAGAGAGAGAGAGAGAGAGAGAGAGACTATGAGCCTTGGAACAAGAGTCCAGAGTTCAAAGTCAGAGTCAAAGTCTAGCACTTGTTGTCTATAAATTGCATAACCTCCTGGAAATTCATTTCCACAGTCAGAAAATGGGCAGAATAATATCAGAAATGCTTCACGTCCAGGATAGTATTGAGCTTTGAGTTAGATACTGAGGAAACCATTTTGTAAACAATGCTAACTAAATAAAAGGATAATTTTACCAACAAGCTTTTACTTAATTTTTTGCTAAATCTTTTCATTTTCCTATAATCCTCTATCGGTATTTGTGTTCCTGCAGGTAGAATCCTGTGAAATGGAGCCAAACCATAAAAGTGTATTTTTGGCACACAGACTGTCTACTATAAACGGTGTGTTCCCTTTGTAAGAAGAGTAGCTATAAATTTTTATTTTGCCCCTGAGTTTTTATCTGAGTCATGGTCCTTTATGACTAAAGAAATCTAAAACATCTAAGAAGTATGTTTGTCTGTTTCTTCTTTGTGCAAGTTATATTAGGTTACATACAACCTAAGGAATAACTTGCATCTGTCTTAGGATTTCTTAATAGTTTAAGGGAACTGCATGACTGTGCTGTAGGATAGAGGAAGACAACTCTTGCCAAGAAAGGGCATATCCTATAGCTCCTACGTACAAGTGCCCACACACACGAACACACACACACACACGCACGCACGCACATCACAGCATATACACAGATGGGCTTGAGCATCAACACGATTCCATGCACCAGGCAGAAAGGCAGTTTCCTGGAGCAGGGAGCCCTCCACCTGAAATTCCATTTGCTTTGATTTCTACCTGTGCACTTATATCTAGTTTTCAAGGTTTTATTAAAAATCTCATGTTCTCAATGAACTATATCGAGTGGTTCTTTGCCCTATCAATAATTTTAAGGTAGATATTCCTTTGTTACAGATGAATGTGACACATGAAGTCTTAAATTACTCAAGTTCACCTTTGAGGAATTTGCAGAATAGTTTAACCTATTTATCTCTTCTCCGTTGTAACCCAGTCATAGATTTTCAAATCTAGTCAACACCAATCTACACAACCCTTCCTGTCCGGTTTCCTGGAACACACGAGTACACAACACCACACACCCTCCTGCACACGTCCTGACATGTGGGCAGACAACCCTGGAGGTACAAAGCAGTCACTAGCCTATTCTTTAAGTCTCTCCTGGCTTTCAGCACTGTGTTTGCATCCAGGTACTTACTGAATTGAAGTAGAACTTCCCAAAGGTATCTTCTGCTATCTTTCTATGAAGCAGCTCAGCTTTGTGGGACTCCTTGTTGATATTCACCCAGAGAAGAGCTTTGGACAACACCCACAGCACCACAGTGTAGCTGCAATATGTCCCATTGATGGCTGCTGGCCCTACAATTTCCAAGGTGATGCTGTTCTTGGAAATAGCAAGGCATGATGGGCAAATCCCTCCTGACAGCTTTTCAGAGTGACCCGTCCTTGACACATTTTCAGTGAGCTATGGTCTGCAGGCCCAAGGCCATTTGCAGCATGAGTTTAATGACTACCATTACTTCTGCCATTGCTGCCACCCAATAAAAACCATCACTGGCTCGATGTGATTACCCTTCCGTTGTGCAGCGCCTGCAGGGCCAGGGAGTGACAGAGCATATGGTTTTTTCCAACAGCATTATTCATCAAAGGAGGATAGAAATCGCAGTAGCACCCAGCTTGTCACAGTAGGTAATGGCTCTAGGCGACTCACAGCTTCAGCTCTGCTCGGGTCTTTGAAAGACACCAGTCTCTGCTTTTCCACATGTACTTCATAACAGTAAAGCTGGAGCATATACCAAATGGGATATGCAGAACAGTGAAAACCATACAATTAAGAAGCAATAGTTAAAATTATATTACCCACGAGAGCAAAGCATGGTAACAAACTAATGCAATTACTAACTCAGCTTTTTTAGAGACAGAAGCAAACAGTGCCATTAAATCCTGAGTCTCTGCTTTTGCAGGGGCCTAATGAATGGGAAATAAATGAACTGGATCTCCTTATTTCCACCCCTCTTTCTGCTATGCCATCAGAGAATAGGTTTCCCACCTCCTGGGTCTCCAATCCCATCTGAAACAAAACACAGGCCACCAGCTGTGAAACAGATTATGCCCTATGACTGCACACCTGGAAAGAAAGCCATCGTTTTGGGTAAGAATTGCCAAGAATTTCGCATTAGTACCTGGCAGCTTCCTAGTCCTCAATAGCCTGCTTGTTCCAGTTAATAAGGTTCACTCTTGCCGATTCGTGTGTCAGTGCCAGCATAGTGCATGTACAATCGGTCCTGTCTCGGTAAGTCCACAGCACTGGTCTGACGCGCTGTGTCTCCTGCATCTGTGCTCCCGAACATGGCCAAGCCACCCTAGCCCAGTGATCTCCACGGGAGCTCTTGACAGTTTTCACCTCGGGGTCACCATGCCATGGTTCATGCCACTCACACTGCTGAGTAGATGCCAAATGAAGGTGGTTTCTCCCACATGGGAGGGCCAGGGTCAGATATGCTGGCATCTACCATGGAGAAGACACAGGACAGAGAGGAGAAATGCAGAAACTCACCTAGCCTCCCTTAATTATAACCTTCAGTATCCATCAGTACCAAGCCAAAACAGTCTCTATTCTCAGTGAGCAAACACATTCGGCAAGTGGCCAATAAGTTCTGAGTGCAGGACACTGACCTCTGGGCAACCACTGTGACCTAATGACACATTTCTGATTCAAAAGAAACATTAAATGAGAACACCCCAAGCTGTGTGTAAATAGGACACAAGCTAACAAGCAGTTAATCTACACGCCCAAATGCCACACTAATCCATAGATCTCTGAGCCACAGCTGTGCTGGTCACAAGACACCATTGTTAGTGAAGAGGAAAAATCACATAGCCATGCTTTCTCCTTAGACCTCACGGAATTTTATGTGAAACTTACATGACACGATTACGTACGTATTTGAACAACACTGTGTCACCATAAGAACATCAATGTTCTACTTTCCATGTGCCCAGCAATGATGATACCATCATGACTGCCACCAGGGCAGCAGTGGGGGACTGGGAGATGCATTGACTTCAACAGTGAGATCATTCTGGTTCAGCTGAGAAGCAAGGCGCCCTTTGCGCTGGTGGTTAGGGGTCAGTATACTCCACTGGACCATCTGGTACACCCAAGAGCCCCTCCTTACCAGACAGCAGCTGCAGCCCTCTGACAACCACGTCCTGTCCTGGAGTCTCCTGCTTTTCCTGCTCCTCTGTGGGTCTCTCAGTACAGCCTTGCAGATAACACCACACGCTGGACCCCTACAGACCGCTAGTTAGAGCTCAGTCCTTTATTTATCTTTCTATTTCCTCCAAACTACCTCATGTTTGCCATTTCCCTCTTGTTTCTATACTCTGATTGCTCTAAGTTTTGTTTATTTTGAAGTGTCTGTTTTTGTTAGTTTTCCTGAGACAGGATCTTGCTGCGTAGCCGAGGCTGGCCTCAAACTTACGGCACTCATCATGCCTCAGTCTCCTGAGTGCTGGGATTACAGGTGTGTGTCACCACACCTGGATCTGAGGTTTATTTTCTTTACATTAAGAAAATTTTCCCATGATTAAACCACAGTAAATGCTCCTGTTCTCCCCAGGAAGATTGAATTCACTAATTTCAAAAGTATGAATAAATCTATATTTATATCTCAGCTTTGATGTTATTATGCAATGTATCTACTTTTAATTGTCCTGCCATATCCATAACATGACATTTATTTTAACTGTTTTTTGTTACAACAAAATATTTTGAAGTTTTATGCCATCACTGGCATATACTTTACTTCTATGTGTGTTTAATATTTTCCCCCAGGAGCCTTTGGAGGTCTGCAATGATTTGAACTAGAAAGGAACAGGATTGCAGAGTGTAAGTTCAAGTATCACCCTCCTCCAGGAAATCTATTAGTCTGTCTTTAAAAAAAAAAGTTTTTAAAATTCTGTCACAGCTCTATCACAAGATCAAAGGGAACACCTTGTCCCCTGTGCTTCAGGGCTGAACAAAAAGCACAGAAAAGCCTTTAACTCTTTCCTGGAAGGTCATCCTATAATGTCACAGTCCCTAGGGGACTAATCGCTCTGTGTCCTCACATCTCTCACACACACACATGCATGCACACACATGCCTACCCCTTAGACTGAGCTCTGCTTTTCTGTTTACTATATTTCGCCTTCAAAGATGCTTTTAATATTCATGTTAACCTGATTTCGCCTGTATAAAAATGTCCAGGGACATATGGGCATTTGTCCTGATTCTAAGCATCCCAGAGGTGGTCCTGACCCACATCCGAACAAGTCTGTTTTATAGCAAAACCAAGGTGCCCTCGCCATCTGACAGGGATAGCTTTTGGAGTCTGCTCCTGCCACTTGGTATTTAGCTGCACTGCTGTATAAGTTTAACGACTGGCCAGGGGGTGTCTAGGCTGGTGGCTGTGTGAGTTTCTGCTTGTCCTGCCACCTGGTGGGTTTCAAGGTACCAAGATGGCACGGGCCACAGCTGGTCAGAGAAGTAGCCACAGAGAAGTGGCCAGCACGCTTGCCTATTACTTCTGCTATTCAGATGCATCAGACAGAATCATTAGTAAGACATAGCCAAACGCTGTAACTAAGCAGCAACGACTTCTGGCTGTGTATCACTTTGTTACAGGCGTAACTTATCTCAGGGTAAGTTAATGGAATTTATTTTTAAGTGTGCTACGTTTAACTGGAAAATATAACAGTTGGCTCTTGCAAGGTAACCCATCAGAGTAGTAGGGTGCATGCTTCCTTGTATTTTTTAATCTTTTATGGCCCCAACTAAATGTTATGCTCTAGAGGATGGAGATACTTGTTTTCTACTTCTTTTTATTTGCTATACTGAGAAATACAAGTATGTAACCAGCTTTTAGCATTAATAACGATTTTACTCATTATAAATGTGTTTGAGAGGCCATCTAAAACAAAATATAAACTGCATCTCGAATTTGGCTCTCCCTTGAACTGAATTTTTAGCTTAAAAAAATTATGACAAGAAAAAATATATTACTTAAAGGGCATGGGTGCCAATGTAACTAATTTTTATCCAAGGGCTAAAAAGCCTGTAAAACAAAGGAAATAATCAACAAACAGAAAACCTACCAAATGGAAGAAACTATCTGTGAACTACCCCTCTGACAAAGAATTAGCTTACAAAGATTTCAGGCAGCTCAACAGAAAAGACAGAAAGGAAACCTGGAAGGCCACTTGTTCACCATCACTTTCGAATGTGTGATTCAAGGGCCAGTCTTGAAGTGTTCCCTGGCACTTTGCTACTTCCACTAGAGGGCGCCACTGAAAGGGTAAAGGGGTCCAGGGGAAGCCATTTTCCTCCTCCCTGTGCTCAGCACTGGCTGTGTTTTAGCCCGCCACTCACAGGAGGAAGGCCTGACCCAAGTGACCTCACGCAAGAAAAACACCTCTGTGCCTGTCTGTTCTTGCTCCTCTCCTCAGAGATTCCCTTTCCTGTTTACTTGACTTCCTCCACCCACCAGGCTGTGAGCAGGGAGGGCAGGATGTGTCTTCCTGTCCCCACAGCATCATGGCGCCCGGTGCAGAGTGGGCCTGCATTGTCACTCAACGTGTTCAACTCTAGACTTTGGGGGCTGGAAATCAGAGGCCTCCTGTTCACGGTGACAGAGATGGAAACCACGCCACCTTATTAAGTTCTAGCCAGTTTTCTACCAGGTTACAGGCCTGTGCTTGGACCCTGCTCTCCAGAGCTGCACACCAAGAACTAAATTCCCTCAGGGAAACTGTCTAGTGTGTTTGTTTTGCATAGTAGGCTAGAACTTCTTCGCTTCACGTGGAAAAGTTTTGACACAGAAAGAAACTTCTGGATGTGGGCCAGTCTGATACTGTAGGCTTCTCATATATCACGCTCTCACAGGACAGCTTTGGGACAGCTTTCTAATCCACAGGAGTTCAGGTTGCCAGCTGAAATTTCTCAGAGACACCCCCCCCACCCCCCATCCCTCACCCCCTCACCCCCCAACCCTCCACTCCTGCCCCCACCCTCCCTGGCTTTATGTTCTTCTAAAGCCTTGTGAAATCAAGCAAGCTCCAGGGAGCATTCTGAAAGGCCCTCTGAGCTTCCTGGTCAGCATTTTCAATCTCTAATTATAACCTTTGCCTGATGGCTTTCACTTAATACTTCTAAGGTGGGGCTGAGCGTAATTAATGGTTTTGAAACCAAATCTTCAAGGGCTACCGTCAGTGTATTAAGGCTTAATTCTTGCTATGAGCTCGGAGGCTGCTGAAAGTGAAGAGGAAACTTACACGCGGCTCCATCCTAGGAGAACAGCGATTTTATTAGAACCTAGTGAAATATTCATAAGAACATTAGAGCCCGTGGGACCGGAGAACTGGATTCACCTCAAAGCTTCATTTGCATGCTTGCTTCCAGGGAGATCTACTCTGGGATGGTCTGGATAGGTCACTTTGGAAATCCTGCTTTTTGTGTACAAACCAAAAAGGCTGAGTGGTTGTTGACAGAAAGAACATTTTTCTCATCCACTGCCTTCCCAGAAAGATACAAATGTGTTCAAAATATAGTATAGAAATAGAGGGACTCTTGTGAAACAGAGACAAAACATTTGGACTCATGAAAAGAATGGCAGTGATGTTAAAGAATTTCCTTAACACAAAGAATTGCTGTACTTTTTTTTTTAGGAGAAAAGTCTCTACTTCCCCAAACTTACCCGATTTGCCGCCTTCTTCCTGCCCTTCCCTGGCACTCTGTGCTATTTTATTGGTACTTCTGTCTTTGTGGCCACACATTTCACTGCTTTCCATTCTCCAACTTTCACCAACAATATTCTATCATTACCCCATGGTTGGGGCTTCATTCATTCTTTTCTTTCACTCATTCAAAAGCACATTGGGCCAGGGATTTAGCGCAATGGCATAAGCGCCTGCCTGGCAAGAACGAGGTTGTGAGTTCAATTCCCAGTACAAAAAAAAAAAAAGCACATTGTAGGTCTACTGTTGCTCAAATGTGGTGAATTCGAACCCAGAAAGCAGTCTACACCAGCACTCCTTAGCTCTGGGAGAGCTAAACTGCTTAAACACTATCTGGTGACATCACAAACCACAGTAGATTTTCAAGCTCTATTAAAGCTCTCAAGAACAGGCAGAGGTTCTCCAAACTCGAAGGCTATGATTGGCTGGCTCATTTGGAGCACTGATCTACTGCCCAAGGTGTAATTATGACTCCTTGAGCTCAATCTAGAGACTCTTAGGAGCCCAACAAGGCCGGGGGCAAGGCTGGCAGAAGTCTGGGACAACAGCAAGGAACAGGCATAAGTTCATAGAAAGAGAGCACTGCTCTCCTCTTGCTCGCTCTAGGGTGAGGCATCTTGTTCCTGGAGATTCTGCCTCTTACAGGCTCCCCTGGAATGAGTCACATTCTACAGGGCCAGACTAACCGTGCAGCACACAACCCCCCAGCTTGCAGTGAGATTCCAACACAGCCAGCTCGCAGCAAGGGTCCACCTGGTACAACAACAGACCAATTTTCTTGAGCAGTAAACGGTCCCAAATGCCAAACAAACACACTTACTGTAGGACAGCTCCGGAGATGGCAGTTCTCACAGAAGCCTGCCTCCAGAGTGCAGAGCATAGAGACTGTTCTGGATTTCACCTCTCCCTCAAGCCCGTACTTAAAGTCAGCATCTGTGTCATGTTAATGATTATTAAATCAAAAGGCATTCATTTAATGGAGCCATTTCACAATCAGGCAGTAAATTATCTCCTGCCATATGGCTTTGGGCATGAAGTAATTAAACTGTAACGTCTGAGCCTCTGTCACTGGGCTGTGTAATGAGGTTGTGCATCACCAGCCCTGAGATGGCTAGAATTCTTTGGGTTTTGTGTTCCCAGCAAGGAAAGAACTCACTTTGTTTAGCCTTGAGAGATTTAAACCTCTCTCCTCCAAACACTGTATGCAAAATCACACAGCTCCCAATCTTCCCAGTGAGGAGATGGAGACCTAACTCTAACTCAGGGTGGGGACTGGGACCTTCATCAGACAGTCATTTCTGTGGTTTTAAAACAGAGAATGAGCCAGGTGTGGTGACTCATGCCTGTAATCTCAATGCTTGGGAGGCTGAGGCAGGAGGACCGCCACAAGTTCAACGCCAGCTTGGGCTACATAGTTAGTTCAAGGTCAGCCTAGACTATGTAGCTACCTGCTACTAAGCACTAATCTCATCTTCTGTGCCGGACACCCAGATAAATGCTTTGATGTAGATTCCCATCTTTTAACCTTCACATCAGCTTCTGTGGAGGAAGTATTATTGTTGTTCTCATTTCATTGATGATAAAACAGAGACTGGTCTTGTGTAAGTTGCCTACCATCACGGCTAGTTAGAGGCAGAAATGAAATTCAAATTCAAGTTGGCTTGACTCAAGAGCCAAAGTTCTTTAGCCACAATTCTAGTTGAGCATGCGTGCCAGTTCATTAGTTAAGGGGATCACCATGAGGGTCCTTCTGAATTCCTGTTTCTAGATATGATCAGTAAAACCCATTACAATGGGTAGACTGAGTCATTGTCTACAGATCCGTCTGTTGGCTTCCTAAGATACAAAGTTAAATAGCCACGCCAGGTGTTGCTATGCACAGAAGCCTGGTCCATTCACCAAGCCTGTTTTCAACGGGACTCGGGAACCCAGAAAGGGGAAAAACAGACAATGAAGCCCTGCTCAGAATTCTGCTGCAATGTGATTATACAGACTCCGGACTGTCCCCTGAAGCACTGTGAGTGTTTCAGGAGTGTAGTGCAGTTCCCGTGCCCAAGGATTTTGCACTCCTACTGGAAAAACCGGAGACATCTCAGAAGCACTCAAGAACATGAACTATGTAAGCCCTCAGTGGTCTAGAAAGTACTTAATGCATGCAGAGTGTGTGAGTGGCCCGCTCACAGGCTTCACTTTTCCTGGCTAAAATCAGAAGGGGAACTGTTGTTCATATGCTTGACTCGGCTTGAATAAATCATTTAAAATTGTAATTGTTGTGGAACTTTGGGTGCCTGTGGTCAAAAGTCCTAGGCAAAAAAAAAAAAAAGGAATTAACGAAGCTGTAAGCATTGTACCCATCCATCCGTTGGGAAATGTCTAGCATGACGCCAGGAGCGGCCAACTCTCTTCCTGTGGTAGACAGAGGCACTCACTACCTCACCCTCGGCAAACAGCCGCTGTCTCCTGATGGGTCCTGCTTCGTTAACTTTTTACTGGTGTTTTTAATATTCAGTTTGTACTTTTAAACTTTTAAAGCCTTTATCAGATGTTCTTTGAACACACATGCATACCATTGAAACACACACATTTCCAAAATGATCCGATTTCTCCTAAAGACCTTGAGAGGACAGTGTCTTTAATAATAGGAACTAACATGGCGCCAGTAATGAGTGGGTGTGTTCGGCCAATAATGCTCAAAACAAAGGCAATGATTTGTGCTGGGTTTGTTTTGCTTTAGAAATCTTGAGTAAATTCCTCTCACATGAATTATCTTATTTAGTCCCCCTGATGACCATAGAGCCAACAAACAGGGTACATCTTATTACCTTCATTTTAAAATAAGAAAATTATGGTTGAGAGTATTTAAATAATGAAGCCAAAGCTTACACGACCAGTGAGTGGTGGCAGAAGCCAGAATTCTTGCCCTCTGGTTCCCAGCACATAACTGGTGCAGCTCAGCTCATTACAGAAACAACATAACTTTTGTATGTATGGCATCTCTGCAAGGAAAGTTTGCAAGTCCTGTTTGCCTTGAGATCCCTGCCACACAATGGGGGAACAAGTAAGGGTTTATGGTGGACCTAAAATAAAGACAGAGTCCAGGGTCTGTGCTTTTTGGCCACTGTTCCCACCTAGCAGAGTTGAGCTAATATTCATAAAATCAGAGCCTCAAATTTTACATATGCATGCTTTCCATGTGTACGGCAGCTGAAAGTAGCTAAATCTTAGAAGGGGTCTATGTGTCCATCAACAGATCAGTAGATAAGGATGATGTGGTATTCATACGCAGTGGAGTACTACTCTGCCATAGAGAAGGATAGATTTGAGTCATTTGTAGGAAAACACATGCAGTTTGAGACGATAAGCTTAAGTAAAATAAATCAGACACACAACCTTAAACGTCTCATGGTTTCTCTTAATGAGAAACCCAAAGTATAAATAATGTCAGGAGCATAATAAAGATAGAAAACAAGGAACAGGGAAACAGATCTTTTACAAAAGGGAAGGGGACCAAGAGAGAGAGGGAGGGAGTTGGGAGGAGAAATTTTAAAAATTAAGATACGTTATATACATGGATCAACTCTCCATGATGAAGGCAATCGTTGTGTCCTACAAACATGTACTAATAAAGACTATGCACAGGATAGTGAATATTCTTGCATTCCATGGCCACCCAACAGGCCCTAGAAGCAGCTAGCATTTCACCCAACCCAAGAAAGACCTGGGAAGTCAATGGACTGGTTGGTCCAGTGCTGTCCCCTGAACTCATCTTCCATGCTGGGGGACAGGGACTGTCACATCAACAACCAGTTTCTCAGCGAGCACTCTCTCTCTTACAATCTCTCTCAGAACAATTCCTTGGCAAGGCCTTACATAGTAGTGGCCAACATCTTCTGCCACTGTCTCTCCCTGCCCCACAACCTGGCATAGCTAATAGAGCCAAACCTATTAGTTGGTGCCTGGGCCATGGCTTGGCCTGATGACGTGACATAGTCAGTCAATGAATATCCAGAGCCTTGGAGGTGTCCTGGAACAAAGTTATGCCTCAATAGAAATAGTGGTGAATGACTGGGTCAATTCCATCTTCTCTACTAGGAATTCAAGTGAGGATATAAATAAAAAGGAGTAACTTAGCAGTGAGAAGAGAGAATCAGAGATGGAGACACACTGGTGGTGGGAGGCAGGGAACCGCCCCTGTTATGGATTAAAAACTGGTGGTCAACTTAACGCCAGCTGGATTACATCAGCATGGTGCTGAGCATAGATGTCCCACCAGAGGAAAGTTGCCAGCATAAATAGAGCCGTGCAGAAGGAGAAGCTATGCTTTGGTTCATTGAGACATTGTGGGTTCTCTACGAGTTGCTGTTTGAGCCATTGGTTCTCCTGGAGAATCTCTGGTCCTCACATCAAACATTGCTTCCTGGCTCCGGAGGGAAAGAAGTGTGCCGCTTAATCACCAGGATGAACTCGTCACACTGGCTTCCTGGCGTGTACTCGACTGTGCTTATTGTCGGAGGAGATTGGGGCCCTCTGTGTCACTGAGGATGGCTGTGGTGCTTTTTAGGACAGCCCTGGTCTTTGTTGTGAGTGTGACTTCTCAGCTCCAGCATAGGACCCTTGGCCTATCAGCACAGCTCCTTCACCCCGCTGGCATAGACTTTCTAGCTTCCACCGCTGACCTCTGGGCCTTCCCAGCACAGATCCATAAAAGAGACTGGCATGAGCCCTTCTTGTGGGCTCTGGACCTCCAGTTGGACTCATGGGAGGCATTGTCATGAGCTCTGGGTCTTCATCTGGACTCATGTGGGACATTGCTGTGGGATTCAGGCCCTTGACTAAATGTTCTGTGTCTTTAGTGTTGTGGAGAGATTTCCTGCATTTCTTTGTGTTAACTCTGGGTGACCATCATAAAAATAACATTATAAACTCCATGTCCTGATTCTAATTGTTCTCTGCACAAAACCTGACAACAAAATCCCCCAAGTACCCATCAGGCTTCCAGAGGTGCTGACTAACTGCTGGAGCCAGGACTGTGTTTTCCTTTCCCTCTAGGCAGGTTGCTGTTTAATTAGATCCTCATCCCCTTTAATAACCTCATGAAAGATATGGGTCTTTGTCTCAGAAAAAAATCTATAAACACTCATTCAGGGCAATGGCTACATTCAGTTTCAAGGGATTTCTAGTTGCCCTAACCCCAATTCCACTCTCACTAGGGGTCAGAAATTTCCAACACAAAGAATCTAATTAAAGTTTGTCTTGGTAGCTGTGGCATCACGCTCCTATTGGAGCTCAGCTCCTGCTTTAGGGCCTGGAATGGGCAGACATTCCATACACCTCAGTCAGATGAGTGAGGGAGGGAATGAATGAATGGGTGAGTGGATAAGCAGATGAAAAAAAGAAATGCAACTTGAAGGTCACGTTCTATTGATGGCATATGAGGAACATCCTCTTCCTCTCTCTGATGCGATACGTTATTAATAAGCCAGGTGGCTCCTCAGGGTGCAATGTCTGTTATGCTGGCAGTGTTTCATGTCTCCATCAGCAGTGTCCATGGGTCCTCTGTCACCTTCGCTCCAGGACAAGGAAGGCACTGTGCCTCCCAGAAAGCAAGGGAGAGCTTGGAATGGCCCAGCCCAGCGTGGCTGCCTCCTCATCTAGCACGCAAAGAAATGAAAAGCTACTGTTTCCCACCTGAGCTGAATGTGTGGTGGTCATTTAGAAGGTTAAACTACTTTTGCCTAATATATAATTCTCATCAAATAATAATAATACTTTTCTTTATTTTCTGATTTCTGGGAGAAAAGATTATTTTCAGTAATCTGGGATACTAGTTTGGAGGTGAAGATTTCCTGGCTTCTCAATGAAATATGTATGTCCAATCTTACAGGGAGGGAAAGAAACAGGGAGGGCATCTTTCACACCCATTTAATCCCTCTTGTCCACTCCATCTGGGTGTTGCCATCAAAGGGTTAACCTGAAGGCAAGCTCTTCAAGAGCAAGGTTTTCCCATGCAGCTGTGTACCCGGCCCCTCCCCCTGCCCACTGCCTGCCTATGATCTACCTTTTTTCACTTGCAGAGGAAAAGAAAAAAGGGGGAAAAAATGACATCAGATTGTAATGATCTCAATTTTTAAAGCCACCAGTTGACACATCACACTGGAAGAGGAGTCTGTCATGGGGATTATGTATCTGACTCTTAATTCTCAGTCATGAAACTCCCATGTAAAAGTTGGGCTTCAGTTTACATCTCCAGTGATGAGTGTTGAAGGGTACAAGAGAATGTGCTTCCATGCAAGCAGCTCACTCATTCTCTCATTAATATTTGTAAAGCCCCTTAACAGGAGAGCTATATGTGGCATGTAGATTAGCTAACCCTAAAGAATTAATTTTTGCAAGCTCTTGAATCACTTAGTTTATCTAAGTGGAAAATTTTTTTTTTTTGAGACAGGGTTTCCCTATGTATTTCAGGCTGTCCTTGAATTTACCATGTAGCCCAGGCTACCTCAGACTCACAGTGATCCTCCTGCCTCAGCCTTCCTAGTGCTGAGATTACAGGTGTACATCCCCATGTCTGGCTTTCTTTAATGTTCCATACAGAATATGGCTGCTATCATCAGCATAAACATGGTGTAAAAATGGTCTGTCTCTCTCTCTCTCTCTCTCTCTCTCTCTCTCTCTCTCTCTCTCTCTCTCTCTCACAGACACACACACACACACACACACACACAGAGTTCCCAGATACCCTTTATGCCACAGGGACTTTCCAAAGGTTACATCATACGAAGCAATTCTTTTTGCCTCCTTTACAGATTAGGAAATGAAGCTTTAGAGAAGGCGAATAACTTGCCCAAGGTCACATAGCCAAGCAACAGCAAAACTGGAATGCGAACTCTGAATACTCTGAATTTGCCGAGGAGGGTAGGAGACGCCTGTAAGCTACCTACTGTGGAGGTGGAGGCAGAAAGATTGCAAATTCAAGGCCAGCCTGGACAATTTACTGAGATCATGTCTCAAAATAAAACAAAAAAGGCTGGGTTTATGACTCCGTTGTAGTGATTTGCCATACATATGAGAGGAACAGGGTTCAGTTCTCAGTACCACAAAGAAAAGAAAAAGAATTCTGACCCCCAAAGTCTGGCTGTTCTATTCCTGCTATCTCTTTTGTGACCCTGTCTGAATCTCCTCTCCTCTTTCAAATGTCACCTATGAGAGACCCATTTTGCTCATTAGAACCATCTCTAGAGCACCATGCAAATGTTGCTGTGAGTTCCTGCCCCCTACACTAGAGGTCAGGGCTCAGAAGTGACTTCTTCCTCTCTAATCAAAAAACCAAAAGATGAAAACACGGAGCTGCCGTGCCCTTGCAGTCTGAGGCCCAAGTTACACACCAGAAAGACGTAACCTGAACCCAGAAGTTAGCTGCCAGGCCTTGGTTGGTTGGTTTTGGGCTTTGGCAGTGCTGGGGAATTGAACTCAGGGCCTTGCCTCTATGCTAAGCAAGTGCTTTTCCACAGAGCTGCACCCCCAGGCCAGGCCCCCAGTGTTAATAGGCAAGGGCAAGGATTAGAAATAGACTCTGACTTTATTCCTGCCTCACACGGAACCTTGCAGGGGGCCCTGACTCAGCTTTAGTTCTGTGCTCCACTCATCATCTCGAGCCATCCTCACCACCTCCCCAGTCTCTGTGGCCAGAGGGTGGCTCTTCTCCTCCACACGACAGGACACAGGACAGAAGGTCAAAGGCCACCGTGCCCTCTGACCCTGGAAGCACGACCTGGATGCCCATACCCCACACTCGATCTCTCCCCACTGCATCCGGTTGTGCAAGGTGACCTCGGAGGCCACATCCCCGCAGCCCCTCACCCGCCCACCCCTGCTCTTGGCTGGCTCCAGACATGGCAGTGAAGCCACTGTTGAGGACCAGAACTCAAGAATTTGAAAGGCTCCAAGAAGATATATTTTCTTGTCAAGCAAAGAGCCCATGGCATTGGCTTCTAGCAGGTGACAGCAGACACTCAGAGGGCAGCAACTGAGGAGCTGTGTTTGCATGACACTTAATCCCCCGGTAGGCACTGGACCGGTGGGGATGCCCATGCCCAGTAACTCAACCCCACGGCCTTGGACAAGTGGCGAACACAAGATGCGCTCCATCTTGGCTCAGCTGTCACCACCTCTCCAGTCTGCGAGAGGTGTCCCACAGTTCTGGACTATGACCGTAGCCTCCTAAAGGGAAAGGGTGGCGTATTACATGATACCAAATCAGTAGAGGATGAAGGACACCTTTAAGGGAAGGTGCTTACCATTGCTAGGAAAGGAAAGCAGCTAGCAAAAGGCTATTTTCATGGTCTTCATATGAAAGAAAGGCTGAGGGCCACAGAGAAAGGACAAGAAACCTGCCAAGCTCTGAATTTCCTCATTCTAACAGCTTTTGGGAAGCATCTCATGGACACTTTGGGAGGCAGCTCCCTGGTCTTGAATATACAGCATCTGATGAATCATCGTGATATCTATCATGCTCTGGCATGAGCCAGCTGTGTGACCTTGAGCCAGCCATCGACATCCCTGGGCCTGCCCTCTTCTAACGCCAGGGTGAGAACAGTCAGCATGTGTGTTGAAATCCTCAAGAATTAGGCCAAAGAATGGCCTAGAAAGGAAGATGGTTAACCATATTAAGGGGGTAGAGAACTTTAAAATAGAAAGGAAAGGCAGAGACACAGCATAAATACATATGATGAAACCTAGGGAGAAAATAAAAAGCAAAGTCAGTGAATTCAAGTTGCAAAGCACGAACTTCAAAACCAGTACATCTCCTCCTTGCAATATTACTCCTTTGTGCAAGCTTAAGAAGCTAGACTCGCTCCTGTCTGCTTCAGAAAAGAGACAGGATAACAGGAAACAGTTTCAGATTCCACAGTGATTATAGCTACTTAAGTTTGACTTATCAGATACTGTCTCAAACAGATGGTATGTAACATTTGATTAAGGGCTTATCCTGCAAGCCAACAGGGAACATTTTCCCCCCTCCTAATATTGAAAAAAATGCAGAAAAGAAGAGGAATAAGCAGTAACCTTGCTCGCACCGCAAGAATATCAGCTGTGCTCAGTCTTTCTAACTTTCTTAAAATGAATCTGTGCTCATTATGCAATGTCACCACAGAATTTCAATGAAGGATTCTGAAGACCATTTAATCTAAGCTCCACCCTCTCCTTTGTCTTTTGTTTTTTTGAAACAGGGTCTTGCTATATAGTTCAGTCTGGCCTTGAACTCACTATATAACCCAGGCTGGCTTTGAACTCATAGCATTCTTCTTGCCTCAGCCACCCAAGTAAGCCTCTTATTGCATAGATAAAGAAACTGAGATGCAGGAAGGTAAGCTGGCTTTCCACAGTCCTTTGTCTGGGACTCGGTGTGTGAGCTCCATGTCTGGCATTCACGCTGGCCTTATTGTGTGCCTAACGTGCAATATAGGAGAAACATACAAATCTGTTAGCATCATTATTACCAAATTAGCACCAGTCTGTGATGAGCAATTATCAGAACTTGAAGCTGATGGATAATGTCACTGAGTCCACTTAATGAGCCAAGTCTGAGTTCTTCAAAAACACTTAACATTAATCAGCATTTGGCTTCAGTTTGTGACAAGTGTTTTCAAAACATCGCAGACAATTACAATATTCTTAGCTTCACCCTGTATAAATACACAGTGAAAGAAAGTCAGAGCTTCATAAATGACAGTCTCCGGAATGGAAATAATGAGTCCTGCAGAGAGGGCGCAATGTATTCCTCATCCCAGCGAACCAAATGTAATTTGGGAACTAAGGAGGTCACTGAGAAATGACAAACGCGAGCTGCCGCCTGAAGAAGATGCGAACACTTCGTCCCACGGAGGCAAAGCAGCTCCAACAGGCTGGGCAGCAGGACGCAGTCAGCGATGGCCAAGCAACCCCACTCCTACACCCACCAAGGCCCACTCGCACCACCCACCCGTAGGGCGTGGACGTGCTGCACAGGGGGAGGCGGGCAGGAGCCCCCGAGGCAGCCACAGGGTGGAGATGAGCCTGCAGAGAAGAGCCTGGAACTCATCACTCGGTGTCTCCTGCTGGGCAAGTGGTAGAGGAAAGAAAACTGGAAAAAGCCTGGTGGTTGATCGGAGGACCGTGCCTTGAATTCTGCGCTCCAAATTACCGGGGGCAGTTTCCATGGGATTCTCCAGGTTTTCCGAAGCAGTCCACCTACAGTCTTGTCTGTCTGTCTGTCTATATATTTATTTTACAAGCTAAAAGCCCAAACGTGGTTAATGCTAGGTTTTATTTTATTTTAACCTTTCAAACTGTTTTATGACGATCGTGTTGTGATATACTGATCACTGCATTCGTTTTGGGGATTGCTGCACTTACACGGGCACATGTCTCGTCTTGACCCTTTTGGTTAGGTTTCCTGACAGATGGGATTGCTTCATTAAATGGGCTAAGGACAACATTACTCATTTGGCTAGTTTTTTTTTTAATAAATAAAAAAGATTTTAATTAATCCATCTTTGTGTATCGCCTAATTAATTGCTGATATTCATTGAGAAATCTTTGGGTACCAAAAATCAGGCTAAATCTATTCCCTATATCTTTGCCATGATTCTTTAGATGATGAAAATCACCATAATTACAATGGAAATATCCTCAATATGTACAGAGGCCAGCTCACGTGGTACCCTATGGCACTGGGGACAGAGTAGTGAATGAAACCCAGGAAACCCTTCATGTCAGTTAGGTCTAGTAACTTATGTCAGTTAGTTATTGCTGCATGACTAACCTTCCAATGCTTTCTGGCTTAGTACAATTAGCATTGATTACTGACATCGGTGTGAGTTTTCTGAGTGGTCTTTCTGACCTTGCCTATACTCCCTTGTGTATCTGGAGCCAACTGGCAGACTGGCTGGCCTCAGGAGGCCTCTCTTGAGAAGACACAGCTCCACTTCACAAGCCTCTCCCTCCTGGGCTGCCTCTTATGGCAAAGAGAAGGCTCTCAAGATGGAGCATGCATGTGTGCAAGACCTCCAGAGATCTAGATGGAGAACCAACACAGTATCACTTTTGTCACAATCTGTTAGCCAAAGAGTGTCAGAAGACCACCCAGATTCAAGGCTGGGATGACGGGTCCACCTCATGGTAGAAAGAGCTAGGAAGTCACATCAGAAAGTACATGAATATAGGCAGGTCATTAGCATACTCCATCTTCTACATAATGGTGTAATAGTGGTACTAAAAGGATGCTAAGGGATTCATAAAAATATTTTACTGTCTCAGAATAATTTTTTGATGCAAACTTTACTATAAATCTCCATTCCCCAGATGAGGAAATCAACACCTACAGATAAAAAAAATTGCTTAAGATCCATGAGTACTTGGTGATGAAGATAAGATTCAAACCCAAGACTTTAATTCTTGGGCAGCAGCTTACTGTGTGATCCTCTCCAGCTTGGGCACATTGAGAGACAGAAAATATAAAATACAGCAAGTTCTCACAAAGCACTTACAGTCCTGCTAGGGATTTAAATCACAAATCCACAAAGAATTGGTAGTAATATAGATCACTGACCAATACTTGATAATTGTGCTTGACTTATTGTTGAGAATACCAAAGCTGAGTGCACAAAGAACAGTAACAATGAACTCTTCTAATTTATACTTATGAATTGCCCAAATAGAAGGGAAGACAAAGAGGGCCAAGATGGACCTAGATGTTTCCTTAAAGAGGCTGAAGCCACACTGAGCTTTGAAGGGACCAGACAGTAAGCAGCCACAGAAGAGGGCTTTCTGGTGATGGCCTGCCCTCACCTCCAGGTAAAAGATGTTTATAGAATCAGTCTTTGGCTTCTTTTAAGTGGCATTCAGTATTTCCAACATATAGCTATAGAGGTTACCATTTTACTTAACTGCAAGCAGTAAAAAACAGGACTAACAATGACTTTACTCAAATAGAATTTTTTTTTCATGCACAACAGGGATCACAGTAACTAGATGATGTCATGAAGGAATTGGGTTCTTTCTGCCTCATCCTCATACTTGGGGGTCTTATGGTGCTGCTGTATCCTTAAGTGTTGTTGTACTTTTTCCAAGTGGGAAGAAAGAGGAGAACAGGATGTCCAGAAGGAGAAGGTCTGTCCCATCTGTATACTTTGTAAGTGCTTTTGCATGATGTTCATGCTCTTCACTCTCTTTGGCCAGAATTCAAACATGTATAGCTGCAAGGGAAGCTGGGAAAGGTAATGTTTCCATTTTCAAATGCCATGCTATAGGAAAACAAGAAAGGAGGAGGAAACCAGTGATTTTTTTTGGAAGACCAGTCCATGGTATCAACCTCAGTCTACCCACAATCATTTCCCAGCCACTTCCACCCACCAGCAAACTGAAGCTGCCATTCCAAGAGCACATCAACTGATTTCTTAATGCCCTTCTCCCTTAGTGAGCCGTTGAAAGTCCTCCATTAATCTTTTCTGACCCCCAGTCACCTTCATGAATCTTGCCTTCTGTTGGGTACCATGGTCCTTTCCTGACTGGCCCAGCTGTGGCACTCAGCAATCCTGCTTCAGATCACTTCTGTACTAGAAAAGTGCAGCTCTCAGAATGAGCAGCCACGTCTTGTACACTTTTGTGCCACCTCAGCATCTCAGCAGCCCCTGGCATGAGGGAGAGGTGTTGCACCCCATAACTTTGTGTACATGAAGAAGAGGAGCAACAAAGGTGCCTCAAACCATTTGAAGATTAGAAGAGCTTTCTGGAGAGGAGTCCTACTTCACATTCACTGAATGGGAGCTGATCACTGAACCCCCAAATACAAAGTGAAAACAAACACGTGATTTCAGTAGAAAGGTGCACATTGAAATTATGAGTGTGTTACAGAGTGGAGAAGGCTGAGATTTTCTCCACAGTCTGAACAGACCAGATGAGGGAGGAGTGGGCTCCAAAGGGTACATCAAAATCAGTGTTGTGCAATGACACTGCACTGACCTCACTGAGGCTCCTGCCATATTGTAATCCAAATACTGAATACTGTAAACCAAGTGTTGTAATCCTTTTTCTAATTTCTCTCACAATTCAGAAAGTTATATTTGTGATCCCATTGAAATGTTCCTGGAATCCCAGCAAGTTAATGCCAATCTACCATCTCACAGAAGCTTTGGCTTCTGGCCTGGCTGAACTCGTGGTTCACACAATGTTCTCAGGATGCTGTCTCTTTCTACCCATCTCTCATCCCTCTTCACTTTTTATTCTCTTCATATTAGATTCATTTTCAGTTAGAATGTTTCATTTTTTCCATGCTTCCAGGAAGTGACACAAAGGAACTCTACCTATATCATCTTTATAAGCCTGTGATTCTTCTTTCTCACTAAGTCCTGAAATATATTAGATCCTTTCAGGCACATTTCAGGCAGAGATTTGAATGGAGCCTTTGCCCAGTCAGTCTCCAGGCTGGCTTTTTTGAGTAACTAAATTCTGCCCTAGTTGTTGCCTTATAATTACATCTGTTTTACATTATATTTGGCTCCTCCTCCATACTGTCCTGCACTACATCTTGGATTTCTACTCTGTATGCTATTTTTTTTCTGAGTCTTTCATGTTCTCTCTTTTCCCAAGATAGAACCCCCTTACCCAGCCCCCAAGACCACATCTCCACTCCTTCATTGAAAGATCACCTGCTCACTCACCAAGTGTCCCTCCTACTGCCAACCATGACCCACCCCTGAGCCACCTCTGAGTCCCAGAACCACTGGCCAGCTCCCAGTTATGACAGCTGACATCTTCAAAAAAAAAAAAAAACTTCCCTTCCTTTCTCTCTAAATATATCATCAGACCACATGGAACAGTATCCTTCTAAGCTAAGCAGCCATACTGTGTTTATTGCATTATAAACATCTGATCTTCTCGGCAGATCCGAGCCGAATGGGAAGAGTGCCCAACCACCTTATTTCTAGATCACACTTTGTCACCTGAGCTTATAGAGAGCTCATGCTGGGGATATCAAAGCCTTGAGTCCTTCAGAAAGCAGGTGCTATCCCTTCTGCCTGGGCTTCTCTCTCCATTGAATTCAAACCTTGCCCTGGAGCAGTTACCACACGATCTTTCCTTTCCACCCATAGCTCTTCCTACATTTTGTTTTGTTCTGTTTTTGCAGTGCTGGGGATTTCACCCAAGGCCTTTGCATTAAGTTACATCCTTAGCCTTTTCTAATTTTTTATCTTGACATAGGTTGCCACTAAATCACTTGTGGAGCTTGGGTGGAGCTCAGACTTTCAATCCTCCTGTCTCAACCTCCCAGCATGCTGGGATTGTGGGTGTCCACCACCATGCTCAGCTTCTTTCTATGCTTTTATACATAAAAAAAAAATCTCTTCCCACTTCCCTCAGGAGAAGAGAAAAGAACTCATGCGTATAAATAAACACTCTTAGGTCTGCCCCATTAACTTTCAAGCATGCCTGAACATGAACTGTGGCAGATACAGAGACCCAGGTTCAGGTTGAAATCCTTGCAACAATAAGAGGCGTGACACTGGAAAACCATTTCCCAGGCCAGGCCTATATCTACAAAGCATTCTGGATACCTCCCCGCCCAGCTCCACCTTCCTTTGTAGCCACTGCCATGTCACTGAACGCCATGGAGTCTGTCCAGCTTCTTCACATAGGTACAGTCTGACTGCGTCTTACCTGGGTCCACTTCATGTCCCAGGACTTCTCTGTGTAGAGGTGCAGGGTGCACAGAGCAACCTGGTTCTCACACGTTAGCATGCACAAGTATGAGGGTAGCTGGTGTTGCGGGGCCATCTTTGACCAATGGATGACAAAATTTGTATACCATTCCCTCTCCTGTCTTCCAGGCATGTTTTATGGAGTCACAGCTTGCAGTGTTCCCCAGAGGAATCCAGTGAGCTGCTAGAACAGAAGTAGCCAAAGCAGTAACTCATCCTTGAATAGGCTTTCTGTGCTTCACACTCCTTGTTCCTCGCTTCTGGGATCACTTTTCAAATAAAATAGCTCAGGCTGTGTTCAGGGATGCCTATGGTGAGAAGGTGAATCATAGCTTCTTAGTAGTAACTGTCCAACAGAGAGAATAAAGCTTTGGTACAGAGACCTGGTTTCAAATCCCATTAAATTGTTTGACTACAGATAAATTGCTTGAAACCTAACAAACCTGTTGCATTCATCTATTTTTTTATTTTAAAGGAATAAAACAAAACAGTAAAACAGAACTAAACAAAACAGTGAAAACAATACTGGATTTCAAAAACAAGACAGAAAGAAATGCCCCATAGTTGCTATACTGCATATTGTTATCCTCTAAATAGATGCTCAGACTACTGGCTTTAGACCTGCAAAGTCGGTGAAGTCATACACTGAGGCATGAAGTTGTTTTTTTAGTTCAGTATCTATCATCTCAGCCTGTGTTCCTCTGAATCAGCCATTTGCTCGGGGTGGGGGGGCTCCACTGTTCTTGTCTCCCAGCCCACACACTGGCTGGCTCACAGGAAGGGGTTGATTTCTCTGTTCTCCTCCTGGTCCGCATGGCTTCTGAGTTTGTGGAGGTTTCAGTCCATAATCAGCTGACTCCAAGGCAGAGTGGCACATGGCAGAGGGCAACAGTTCATGGTGGTGGAAAACAGCAAAAGCAGTAAGAGCAAAAAGGGAAGAGCACTTGAATTCATCTAGATATTAAACTAGAGACTTTGCAGTGAATTCAACAGGTGCCTGGCACAGGGTAGCGCTCAGTTAATATCCAACCTATTCTCTTTATTCTCACTCAAGGTTCTGATAAAATAATATTTTTTAAATTACAGAGTTGCTAGCTAGCAATGAAAATATAATAATAAAAGGTTATAGCTGGGCACAGTGGCCTGTGCCTGTAGTCACAGTTGCTAGGGAGGTTGATCACCTCAGGTCAAGTGTTCAAGACCAGCCTGGGCAACAGAGTAGGACCCTGTTTCTTCAAAGATTAATTAATTACTCATCACCACCATTATAAAGAAGTAGTTGTATGTGCAAAGAAAACATATGTCAGACACATGAAACAGTACATATAGATGGATGCATATGTAAAAATTAATTAAGGTGACCACTTAAATTTATGTGCTTTATGTAAGTTATAACTTTTAGGTTAAAATTTTTACATGTGCTTTAACTACTCCTGAAAAGGAAAGAATGTTTCATTGCTCTAGAATGTGCATTTAACATAGATCCACAATGGGATGAACAAATGGATTACCCTTCTCTCCCTTTTCCACCTCCCCCTGTTCTTCTTGGTCCTTCTTCTTTTTCTTCCTCTTCTCCTCCTCCTCTTCTTTCCTCCCCTCCTCACTCTCCTGCCTGCCCCTCCTTCTCTTTCTCTACACAAGCACTGTAGCACTAAGCTCCGCCCCCAGGTTTTTGGTTTTGTTTTTGTTTTGAGTCTGGGTTTCCCAAATTGCCTCGGTTGTCTTGGAACCTGTGAACCTCCTGCCTCAGTCCCCTGAGTAGCTGATGCTATACCACCATGTCTGGCAAGGGTCCTGATTTCTATCAAAATAGAGACTCTATCTGACAAAATGGAACACTGCATGTGCTGCATGTGTGTGTTTCTTGTGTGCTTTGGGCACACAAGACAACAGAGGCTCAGGGCATGGCTCTGTGGATGAGGGCTTGCTGAGCATCCATGCAGGCTTGGGTTTGATTCCCTGCACTAAACAAATAAAAATAAATCAATACCAAAAAACACTGGATCTTTATACAAAAAAAACCTGATGGTTGATAGGCCTGAGTGATAATATGAACAGTGCTTATGGTTATCTTTGTTTTTTTTTTAATTTAAAAAGTTGCTGAAAACTTGAAAATATGTAAGTAAGTGCACCAAATTTTTTGCTTACAACTATGTAAAGATTGTGAACACTCTGGACCTTTCCAGAAACCCAAGTCCGGGGGCAAGAACTCTAAAATGTGGAACAGTTATAGGTCTGGTACCCATCGGGCACATCCCCAAGACCATGGGGACACCCAGAAGCCCCATGAGGAGAACTCCTGTCCAGAAAGACCATCCTGGTGGCGACTGAGAAGACAGGACCCTCAGCTGCTATTATGGAAGGCAACTGTGAATATATATTACCCTCACCCTCGCACTGGCTCACTTGGAAGACAATCTCTTTTCAAAAGCCAAATATATTAAAGGGATGGTATGAAAAAAGGAGGGAGACAGGCTGGGAGTGGTGGTGTATGCCTGTAATCCCAGCATTCAGGAGTCCAAGCCAGAAGGATCACTGTGAGTTCCAGATCTGCTGCAAAGCAAGACCCTGTCTTGAAAAACATGCATGCATACATACGTACATACATACATAAGGCTATAAAGTCTACTCTACACAGTGTCTCCGGATAGATTAACATGCAGTTTTCAGGAGTGTGTCTATCAGATAAAGAGAAGAGAGAACTTCCTGGAAAACCGTAGTAAGGACAAATTCCTTATCCACACGCACAATCTCTTTCAAGTCCAGAAGGGTCCCTGAGAACTTTGCTTTCTTCCCCCCTTGCCATTAGTTCTCTTCCCCATTGTCTTTGCCCTGTGCCAGGTCACTTAGATGGTGCTGTCTTTTCTGTGTGTTTGCTTCTACATATTCATGTGGTATTTGGTCACTTACCAACACTGTTTATTAAGCATCTTCTATTTGTCCAGCATTGTGTTAGATTGGGAGGGAAAGTGATGGAAAACATGTGTTCCCCGTTCTCAAAAACCTTCCATTCTGATGTTTTGTTTGTCTTGCCATACAAGTATGGTCAATTCTTTGCCATGTTTATACTTCAGTTGGACATAAATTACCCTCACCTTCATGCTGGCTAAATTGGAAGACAATCTCTTTGTCTTCCAATAATAATATAATATAATAATTAATAATAATCGCAGTGACCCGTGCTGTTCTTAAAGTTCTTGGGGTCAAGGACCTCGAGAGGATGAGAAAATAAAGAAGAGACAAAGCCAGGGTCCTCCTGATGGGAGGAAAGGAACTGCCCCCTCACTGCAGGGGCATTTATTTATACATTTAGCAACTTAATGTCACATGACACCCTGTTGTCCTAGCAACCCACTGTTCAGATTGTCTTGGGACTAGGTGTTCTCTGGCCTGAATCAGCTTCTTTATGTGGTTTACTCCAGTCACTCTTAGTTCTTGGAGTGACCATGCTCCAGTCTTGCACATGTGGTCAATTTGCAACTTCAACAGTTCCCAACAAATAATGATAATTATTTTACAGGTGTTGAAGGTTAAACTTTTTAAATATCTATAACATGCTTCATGGCACATGTGACACAGGGTGCACATAATTTTGCAGAGAGATGGACCTCAAAGACTACGCAGAGGTGAAGATCAAAGCCACTAGATGTGGACAAGATACTTCACCTTCAGAGCCCTTATTTTCTCAACTGTGAAATAGACTGGTAACATGGTCAGGATCACTGAGTGAGGGTTAAATGACATAGAGAACATAAAAATGTAGGCAAGGCTGGTCATACAATGCTATGATCTTAACGTGTCTCCTAAATTTCTTTTGTTGGAAAATAATCCTTGCTATGATTCAAGTACAGTGTGGTTCCTCCATCCTCATGTTGAAATCTGATTGCATTCCAGCAGTGTCTGAGCCGGGGCCCAGTGGGTGATGTTTGGGTCCTCCCTGGCAGAGCCGTCTTGCAGTAGTGACTTAGCTCTTGAAAGAAGTCTATTGCCTTTTCCTCCTCCACATGCTCTGGCTTACCTTTCTGTTATGAGTTCAGGCCTCACTAGATGCCAAACAGAAGCCAGTACCATGCTCTTGGACTTTCCAGCCTCTGGCACTATGAACCAAAATAAATCTTTTTCTTACAGTTTAACTGGTCTTAAGTATATTTGGGTGCAGCAACAGAAAATGAACTAAGGCAATTCCAAGCAACAAAGTCAAGAGGCAGAACATTCAAGAGATGGCTGGGTTAATGTGGCTGTCATAGGTCCAGTATCTACACTAAGCCATGGATACAAATGAGAATTTCTGGCAACAGGTTGGAGAATCAAATAGAGCTCTGAGTGAGTATGGAGTCCTGGGTACCAATGCCCTTTAAGCATCAAGTAGAAGAAGAAAGTCTTCTGTGATGGGAATTGTGGAGGAGGTTGGAATCAAGGAAAAGCCAACAGAAGGAGCATCAAGATGACCTAGGAAGACCAACGGTCAAGGAGGATGCAGTGGTTGACAATATCGAATGGAGCAGAGTGATAACATAACCGGGCTGAAGGTCGCACATGACACTGGGCAGTAGGCAGTCACCTGAGATATCAGCAGGTGATGGAGTGCTTTGAAAGCTGAGTGGGAGGCTGAGGAAGTGGGTCAAGGGTGTAGACCACTGTCTCTAGGAGTTTTGTTAGGAAATCAAGGAGAGAGTAGGCTCAGGCAATTATGAGTCTAAGTGATTGGGTTTTCCTTAGGAAGACCAACGCTCAAAGAAGTTCTTATTCTGTCTTATGTATTGGTGATAGAAATTGACACACAGGAGAAAAAGGCATTAAGGCATTGAGCTAATATGAGAAATATGTTCCTGCTCTCAGACACCTGGTGTAGCTGAGAAAGGAGAAGATGTATTAGAAAGAGAGGCCTGAGATGGCAAAGCCTTCTGCCCAGTGAGGGGACCCAGGGAAGCATGGGAACCACAGCCGGTGATAGCGTGGCCTGGAAATGGGGAAGGAAAACAAAATCACGGGGATTATTTCCTTAGCTTATTCACATCCAAAAGCAAAGATTATATTCATGAGATGCATCTCAAAATGTCAAAAAATGTATATATAAATATGGAGATGTGAGAGAGAGACTGGGGGACACAGCGTAACAGGCCTTGGGGCAGCAGCTATGGCAGGAGCTGTGGCAGGTAGCGGGAGCCCACAGAGAGCAAGCGAGCCAGGGTACCGATCTGGAACTCAGGAGACCTCCATGGGACCCTCCCAAGACCCACAGTGTGCCACCAGCCCCAGGGCACCTGTCGTGGCAGAACACCCATGCGACAGCAGCTCCGGTCTGCAGGGCAGCACGGGAGGGAGAGAGGGTCACTGGCAGAGGCGGGCGGTTAGGAGATGCCTGGCGCCTCCCCTTTCCTTCCTCCCTACCCAGTATCTTGGGGGAACAAGAGTCTAAGAAGGGGTGAAGAAGGAAGCAGAAGCTTAGAGCCAGAATGAAATGCAAACTATATGACCCTGGTCTTTAAAATCTATAAATGTCTACATTCTGCTGGTGAGGGCTAGGGAAAGGGATTCTGTATAGCACTGTTGAAAGCATTGATGAACTGGGGAAAATTAATCCATCTCACATTTGTGCCTTCAGGGTGTTGAGATTTTTCATTTAGTCACTTGCCAAAATATTAGTGATGATAGATATATACACTGATACATGCATGCATATGAACAAACAAAATCAAGGATTCAAGCCATTTTTAATAAAATAAAAACAACTATATTCTCTAGGAGATATCCACTGTGCCCTGTGTTGAACCCAGTATCTAACTTATTAATTCATTTTATCCTCACCAAAAATACTCCATCATCTCCATTTCTCAGATGAGAAAACTGAGACTTCAGGGGGTTTAAGTAAGCAGTTTAAGGTCACACCATTTGCAAGCATCTAGTAAGTAACTGCCTGTTAACCTCCTCTTAATGCATGCCCTAAACCAGGATTCACTAAATCATCTTTTTCATACTTTCTACCACTTCATTTTATAAATCTTTAAACCTAGTTCAAGATAAATTAGAGAATGTGACTAGGGGGTTAGGGATTTAGCTCAGTGGCATAAGCGCCTGCCTTGCAAGCATGCAGTTTGTGAGTTTGATCCCCTGTACCAAAAAAAAAAAAAAAAGAATGTGACTAAACAAATGATTAGTAATAGAGATAAAAAAAATTTTCTAACATAGAACAGTCTTCTAATTTTTACTACAGGGTTTATAATAAGCCTATTAAAAGAATGAAGAAAAAATTTCCAACTGGTCTACCAAGACATTATTGTACTTTTGTATGGAATAGCAACTGTAGTGATCCTAAGAGATCCCAGTAGGTGGAAGGTAGCTGGCCCTAGCTGTGCTTTTACAAGAATGTAGAATGGAGAGACCTTTTAAAATTCTAATCATTTTGTGAAGTTCAAAGGCATTGTTTCCCTTTCTGCTACCCATGCTATAAAACTGAGTGCATACCCAGCACCTTGCATAAGGCATAGAACATAACAGATGCTCAATAAATATGTGCTGAATGGATCATGTATACATCAATGTATTTGAGACAAAATAAATAAATTCTTATCCCCCTAAGATTGCAACTGTAATATTAATGAACAACCATGCTTTGTTCTTAATTTCCTCCCACTCATTTCTTCTCATTACCATTTCTTCAGAGCTAACCATCTCACACAGGACTTACGACCAGACCCCAAGGCAGGCTTTTCTAAGGTTGATCTCTCTCTCTGCAGATGTAATATTTACTCCTTTGCATTATTTGTTGTTGTCTATAATGTCATGCATGGCTGGGATTTGGTCCCCAGCTTCTCTGAGGGATGAAATGCAAGGCTCTGCCTGTCCCTTCCTGCTCTCAGACAGTGTTGAAGGGCTGGCCCAAAGCCTTACCAAATGAACTGGGAGTTTTCTCCCCTCCCCATGTTAAATGCTAGCCGGCCACCCCCAGCCTTGTCACTGTTCATCCGCAGTCAGTCTCTACCAGCCTGGCCAGGCCCAGTCTTGTTCTCTGAATGTTTGATGAAGGAATCCTTTGGTCTTCATGGGGAAAAGTGCTTTTCAGAGGAGTTAAATGCAGCGAATCTGGGGGATTTTGGTTGATTATTTACTGTTACTTAACCTTCAAAAATTCCATTGCAGAGAGGTAAGCCATTGTTTACACAGTTCCCAGCCTGGTGTCTGCTCTTTCCCTGAGTCACCAGCTGCGCCCAGCCAGTTAGCTTGGGCTTGGATGCAGAGAGACCAGTTCTGTGGACGCCCTTACTTCCCAGAATGCCTTCCAGTGGGCATTCAAAGCTGGAAGAGTTAGGTTTTACATCATTCCTGAATTATTAACACACCAGCAAATTAGCATTAGTTGGGCACATGACTGTCCTTAGCTAAACTCTATAGACTGTCAAGGAAGCTGTCAATATCATTTTGGAAATATAATTCGGCAGTTTCAGAATATCAGGAGATTTGAATTTTCAGGCCAAATAATAACCATTCTGCTTTAGGAGTATTATTATTATTATTATTGGAATTATTACTCATAATATACAAATTCAGTCTGCAAATAGTCAGCTAATACCATCATGTATAAGCACATGTTAAAGACTACCACTTAAAGGGATATGGGAGACATTGCTCCTCTCTCTTGGGGTATCTAAAAATACAGTCAGTAAAAGTAAAGTGGTTTATGATCCAAGAGAGAGAGAAATAAAATGACACAAGGTAAGTGGATTGAAGCAAATAGAAAAAAATAGCAATGCATTCTTCATGATGGCTGTATCATAGCAGGTCTAGTAATCAGATAAAATAATCACAGGCACAGCTAGTGGCTACTGCAAACCAGCGATTTATCCTCATACATAAGAACACATACTGTGCACCCATGAGGGGCCCATGTCTTCTGCTTTCTCTTCTGTTACCCTTAGTGACATGACTCAAGGTGGTGGTCATAGCCGTCCTACCATCCATCCTCCAAGAAAGAAGAGAAGGGAGAAAAAAGACAGAAGGTGTGTCTATCTTGCTTCCTTGAAGCCCTGAGCATAGAGATGCCAGATTTGACAAATAAAAATGCATAAATATAATGAGATGTATTTGTGGGTGTATTTGTATTATTCATTGTTTACCAAAATTTAAATTTAAACAGTGCCCTGTATTTTGTTCTGCAATCCTGACTACCCAAAAATACCTCTCTAGATTTCTTTTACCACTCCTATTGCAAGGGATGCTGGGAAATGTAGTCTTTTGGCCTGATACAGTGCCACATTGGAACTGTTTTTCCAAAGAAGAAACAGAGACTGAACACGTACATGGAGGAGCCTTTGGAGCAAGATGAATAGGAAAAGAAGACTGCAGGACATCCATTCCCAGTGTCCTCTGGGAAGAACTCTGCATCACGCCCCTACAGTCTCCTGGCTTCTGAAAGCCTATTGCCTTTTACATTTTCAGTCTAGGTGCAAAGTAGAAACACTGATTGTTAACAAACATACAAGAAGTGATTTAGTCAGGTGGTATTGTCAGACCATAACAATACTGCCAACCAGGAAGACATTTTTGGCATTGAAATCTAAAAGAAGAGGTGTTTCCTTACAAAGTATATATGCACTGCAGGTGGAAGGCAGGCAAAGGAACACTTGGGGAATTTGGTATGTCTGAGGGAAAACAAATTCCATTGCACATCCAACTTATACCATGCTGCTTGACACCTTCTCTTCCCACTAAAGGATCCTAAGACTGTCTTCCCAGGTATCAGCAGGTCCAGCCACAGGAGAGGAGATTAAGGGTAACAGGTAGTGTAGGCAGCTGTCCTGGGACAGTGTATTGGTCAGCTCTCTTTGTTGCTGGGATACAAATACCTGACATGCACAACCCAAAAAAGGAAAGGTTTACTTTGGCTCACAGTTTCAGAGGTTTCAGTCCATGGTAAGCTGGTTCAAAGGTAAAAATCTCATGGTAAAAGGGTATGGTGAAGGGAAGCTGCTCAACTCATGGGACAAGCCAGAGAGAGGCAAGGACTGAGGATGGGACATAACCTTCAAAGATCTGCTTCCAAGGACCCACTTTTCCAACCAGCACCACCTCCTAACCCTACATTCCACTAGAAGTTATCAGTGGGTTCACCCATTGATGAGGTTATTGCCACCAAAAGCTAATCACCTTCCAAAATGCCTGCATCTGAACATAGGAAATGTCAAGGGGACATTTTAGGTACAAGCTGGATGGTCCTTCTTAAGTCAGTGTTGTGTCTTGATCTGTGTCACCAGAGAACAATTTACACTAGGCAGAAAACTTAGTAATGACAAGAAACAGCAGGGGAAATGGACACAAATTAAAATTCACTCCATGAATTCCAGCATGGGATCTCTCTTGACTGTTTGTGAGTGCTTACAATCACTACCAGAGACAAGCCATGCTTCCAGCTCTCATCTGGCTGACCTGGGGAAGTATAATAAGGACCAGTCTCTCCTTCCAAACGAACTTAACCTCCTCCAACATACCCTCAGGCCCACTGCCTGGGTTAACCACATGCTCTATGGCTTTCAAAAGCAAGAAGATGCATTTTCTAAGCCCGAGCCTAGCCCCTCCGTTTATCGGTTCAGAGCATCTCCTGGATGGTCGCTGGGCAGACTCCTCTGTGCAGGTGCTGGGAACAGTAAACACACTCCGTGTCTTCAGCCTGGGGTTTCAGCCACATTCATTTCTGGGCCTGTCATATGCTCTCTCGCTATTTATACTGCTTTGGGTCAGCTACTTGATACTTAATAAAATTTGCCTCCAAGCTGTCCTGCAGGGAAAATGACCTATCTGAGGGGAATGCTGTTCCAACTTTATAGCTTCTGACGATTGCCCAATGTCCTCTGAAAAGGTTGCGGGGCTGGAGCAAGGGGGAGGTCCGTGCCACTTCCTGGCATCCAACGGCACCAAGTGCTTTAGTGTAAATATAATTACACCCCCTGCTTTTGGGAGTCCTTCCGAGCCAATCTCTCTCACTCGGGATCAGCTGTAGATGGGGTGAGCCTGGTGGAAATTCAGCCTCTGTTCAAGGTCAGGACACACAGGGTTCACCAGGGATGATTTTACCAACCTTTCCGTTATTTCAGAAAGCACAGAAGAGAATTTAACAGAGGCAAGGGTGGATCTATCGGATGGAAATAATGAGCCATTTATAACCCAAAATGAGACTGCCAGGAAAAACAAACACACAAAAAGGTACATTTTATCAGAAGCCTTTGCTGCCCAAGGCCAGCAGGGTACAAGGTACTCAGTGTTCGGCTTCCCAGGCCAAGAGCTACAGTAAGTCAGGCCTGTCTGTGCTGTCACCTGACCAAGTAGCCTTAACCACCTGGTGGCAAAGAGCCTCCATATCATCTGTGCTTGTGCCGGGTAGACAGTTCGTATTTTTGATAAAAACGTGGAGTCTTGCTGGGACACTTTACAAGTGCGCCCACTCATGAGACGTGCATCTCCGAGAGGTCCCAGGTTTAGGACCCACAGCTTGCATAACCTGTGAGGGGCGCCCCAGGTCTCTCCTTGCAGCCTTTGAAACAATGTCCAGGCTCTGAAGTTGGCCCTGGCGTCCTGCAGTTCTCTGCCCCAAAGGTGTGTGGAAAGGCTCAGCTGTCAGCACCTGCTGGTGAGATAAAGAAAAGTGCCATAGGCTGGTCCTCTCCTGGCACCCAGGCAAAGGAGCAGGTGACAGGCCCCAGATGGCCCTGTAGCCCCTACCCCAGCACCCTCTGCAGAGGGAGAGTGAGGACAGTTAAGCTGAACAAGTACAGGCCAGACAGTGGCACCAGGGCTGCTCTGATGGTCACAGACAGGAAGTGGATTTCCCCAAAGCAGGAGGTTCTAGCCACGGCAGTGGCCATGTGCAGCTCTGTGTTGACCGGATGTCTGGCCGTCACTGTCCTCCTCTGACTTACCTAAAGCAAAGCGATAAAGAAGGTCAAGTGCTTCTTGGTGCCCCCTCACCTCCAACGACTGTACCAGTGCCTGCTCCTGCCTGGCTCTGCTTCCATTTGCTCCTCAAAGCTTGGAGCACCTGCTCCATGCCAGGTGCTGTGCCAAGCACTGGGCACCAGGCAGGGTTTTCTCAATGCCTGTGAGGTCCTGGAGCGTACTACTCGGGCCCCCTCTCCTTCCAGTCTCAGCCCCACTGTGTCCTCAAATGACCCTCCCTCCACTCACCTCCTGTGACATTTCCTCTCAACTTTGGAAACAGGACTATTTCCTTATAGCTCAAATCACAGTAAAGTAACATATTATTCTCACACAAGCATTGCTTCTGCCAAGCATGGGTTCCTGTCAGGAGTTTCTGCTTATGACAAGGTGATAGTGTCAAGAAACCAGGTGTTCATGGGGTGAAAAAGTAACTCACTGGGGAAATCACTGTGCAGAATATTTCCAATCTCACCAAGTTGCCTCTTTCCCCTGTTCACTTACCAGTGAGCAGTGTTAGTGATGGGTAAGGGGATCAACTCCAGAGTTGAGCTACCTGGGTTCAAATCCTAGCTCTGGAAGTTGCAATCTAAGAAAGGTATTTGATCTTTGTTCCTTTGCTTTCTCATATGAGAAAAAGAATTTTAGAAATATCTAAGTGTATTCACAGGGTTGTTTAGGTATTAACATACATTATTATGCATGAATTCTTTGTAATACTGGCATGCACAGTAAGCACTCTATAAACATTAACTTTGACTTTTCTATGACTGACTAGGCTTTCTACTCTGCAGGCAGAGCCTCGTGGGAATTGCTGCATTCCAAAGAGACCACTTGTTATTCAGGCAGCGGTGTCCTCATCTGCACAATAGAAAGTAGTAAATGAATGAGGATGTGAGGCAGAGGATAGGTCAGGGGATAGTGTTCCCATCTGTCTATGATCTCTACAGCTTCGTGATCTCGGGCAACTGGATTAACCTCTCTGCAAAGCAGAGAAATGGAAGTCGGTCTGCATCTCCCAAATTCAGGACCATTCGCACACCACCTGCAGACCCTGCCAGGTCCCAGATCCACGTTTCTGTACACAGCTTGATACTTTCTTTCGGGTCATCTTTACATCAACTCCATTGAAAACCTCAGTGTGAACAATGATATCCACGAACTCTCGGATTTGCTGTGGTAGGTGTAGATTTTTCTACTGCGTGTTACAATCATGCTCAAATCATCTTGCATGCCATCAACGATGTGCCATTTTAGGGAAGAGTGGATTAAATATGGAGCCAGCCAGTTCTGAAATCTTATCAGTTACAGTTATATAATTTTCATTGTAGACATTTAACTTAGCGTGTGTTTCTTTATAATTTTTGGACTCCTTCAGGGAACACTGTGATTTTTATGTCTTTAGATACCTAGCACATAGAAAAGCATTTGCTAAATCACTTTCAAATTATAAATACAGGGACTAGGGTTATAGCTCGACAGCATAAGCACCTGCCTGGCAAATGCAAGGTCCTGAGTTTGACTCTTAGTACCAAAATAATAAATAAATAAATAAATAAATAAATAAAAATAAAATAAGTTATAAATACAGGGCACATACATTCATACATCACTGGCTAACTCCCTGTTCAGTAGCAAAATGTACATTTTTCTCCACATCCGTGCATATCCCCTTTGGCAGGATGCTGTGCTATGAATGAGGTGAAGCCTGCAGAGCACCGGGCCTTGAGTGGGTGCTAGGAAGTGCTGCCTTTCCTGACCCCTTCCCTCTTCCTGCACCTTTGTTGGTGAGTAGCTGTTTGTCCGTGTGAAAATCGAGCCACTTCCTAAGGAGCACACAGCCCGGGCTATTGTTGGGCCAGAATAACTG
This sequence comes from Hydrochoerus hydrochaeris, assembly GCA_004027455.1. Classification (NCBI taxonomy): domain Eukaryota; kingdom Metazoa; phylum Chordata; class Mammalia; order Rodentia; family Hydrochaeridae; genus Hydrochoerus; species Hydrochoerus hydrochaeris. The sequence continues at coordinate 169,286 of PVLA01001996.1, read as the reverse complement.
TTGGCCTCAATGTCAGCCCTCCAAGATTGCATTCCCAAGTCCAGAAACATCTACTCTAAGAAAGGGAAAAAAAACTGTCCCATTGTGGAAAGAGGGCTTGAGAAATTGTGTGGTGACTTACTAACCACTCACCAGCCAAGACCGAAATGTGTGAGGTCAGTATCACAGCCGGATTCTGGGTTCAGAGCTGGGGCACTTTCTCAGTGAACCAACAGATTCGGCACCTTTGCATCTGTGTCAACGGCCTTGGGAAACCTGAGTGAGATCTCCTGGCTGTGAAGAGACCAGAAGTCTGTGCGGTTTCTCTGAGAAAGAATGCCTCTGGGCCGCAGCAAAGCTGTCACACGCAGAGTAGGCTGACATTAAATATTGGTTCCATGAGTGAAGTGAATGAATAACACCAGTTTAGCCCTTCAGGATCTTGCAGTCTGAAAAGGAAAAGACATAGACGCAAATGAAGGTGTAACTAACACGTGGGCAAGGTGGCGAATGAAGGTGTAATGAATACCTGGGCAGGGTGGCGCACACCTGTGACCCCAGCACTCACCCAGGAGACTGAGGCAGGAAGATCGCTGCAGGTTAAGGCCAGCTTAGGCTACACAGTCAGTTCTAGGTTAGCCTGAACTACGTCATGAGACCCTGTGTCAAAAAACAAAAAAAACGAACAAACAAAACCCCAATGAGCTTAAGAGATAACACAGGCTATTGGGAAGGTTAGCAAGTTCCAACCCAGATTGAACCACTAGTTGTGTTGTACAAGCCCAGCTCATACCACCTGATGGGGCTGAACCATGCCGACCATGTGACAGTCACGCATGTGCCACTGTGACATGCAAATTACAACCCTATCGTGAATGTGTCAAATGAAGGGAGCACCCAGCATTGATTCAGCAGCAGATCCCACAAGAGGACATAGCTGGACCCTCTTCTGCCCCTTTTTCCACCCATGAGCCTGACTCCAGAGAGAAGTGACCAGGTCGCTGCCATGCGACTGGTTTCTTCAGGTCTCTGACTTTACAGGTTCTGGGGAGTGGGCAGTGTATTATTTAATGTAAATAAGTCGGTGGGTGTTTATTTTCCCAGCTATTCTTCTTCCACAGACAAAGAGAGCGGTGAGTTCTGCCACTGGAACTCAGGACAGAGCCTGGGAGCCTGGAATTAATGACCTCGCGGGCTCTGAGGCAGGGAGACCCCCCACCCCGGCAGGAAAGAGCCCCCGACATGAACTGCTGGAGAGAGACACTGGGCCTCCTGCATGGCTCTCTAGGTTTCTGAGCTGTCAGCACAAAAATAGAAGCGCAGATCAATGTTCTGTATTATTCATTAGTTACCAAAATTCTTTCCCCAAATAAACCTTTCATGGGCAGACACCTTTCTTCTAGGGTTTTAAACCATTTCCAGTCCAGGAGCAGACCTGACATTTTGTTGAGCACACATAACATCCGCCTCAAAACCCTAATTAATGGAAAAGAATAACACTTTCGCTAAAATTCATTTTGAAAAATGATTTAGGCTCCTAGCCAATACAAATTCCAAACGCTGCAAAGCAGAGTGGAGTGGAAAAGAAATTTCTACCTTTGTGTGGGGTGCAGTCTCCCCTTTTGACTCAGAGTGAAGTGCCCAGGTCCCTGTCGTGTGACTGGTTTCTTTAGGCCCCTGGCTTTATAAGTTCCTGGGAGTGGGCAGGGTATGACTTACAGTAAATAAACTCACTTTGGCACATATGTATGAAGAAGACGATAGAATCAATTCCTTAAAATAAAATTGCTGAGTCAAAGACTAATGAATTGAAACTATTAGTCACTGGCATTTGGTGACACTTGACTTTTGATGAGAATTGACAAAAGGAAAGTATTTCTTCATACCAGAAACAGAAATGCCCAAAGATAGCATTTTATTTTAAACTTTAATAGCTCAAGGAAGCAAGCAGTAGCCTTATTCATGAAAGTCATTTGCCAGTACAGTAAACCTGTCCAAGATATGCCATGGCAACTTTACTGACGGAAGAACTTTCCAGAAGTTCCTTACCAATGATTGTTTCAATGGGGTTAGCTCACTAACGCATTTGGGGTCCCTGGTCAGTCAGTACCACTGCCTCATTTTTCTTTGCTAACTAATGACCAGTTTGTGACCCTGTTTGGCCCTCCCTCCTCCACACCCAGGCGGGTCATTTCTTCTCACCCAGGTTCTCACCCAGGAGCAATCAGCCTGGAAGTGTTAGGTCTCACTGATTAGTTAGCCAGGAAGGCCAGGCGTAGCAGAGCTTTGCCTTGGTTCGTTATCACCTGTGGGGTGAGTTAGGGAACAAAGAGCCACGCACCATTCAGCTGCGGCTTCCCTGATTGGCTCCTTCTAGTTTAACAAAGTAGAAATCCAGAACATTCTGCAGCCTCCAGTGTCTACCCGGCACCCTCTGCTGCATTCTCTAGTCGTCCTCTTTTCGCCCTCTTTCCTCTTTGCTCTTGTAACATGAGAAACACTGTGGAGGGTTGATGTTTGTTTTGTAACCAGCTGTGACCCTTTTCTGCTCTCTGCCTCAAGGACTGCAAACACATTACCTGCCTAGGAACCATTAAAATCTGTACCTGGTTCCCTGGGTGATGACCAATTAAATAACTATTCTGCTTACGTTTAGAAGGCATTGTAGATGCGAGAAGATGGCTTAAGTCCTACTTAAAATATTCTGTAGTGTGAGTAATCGAGAAACTTCATTTTTGCATTAATCTCAAAATCATTCTCAAAGAACCAGAGATTGCGAGAGAGAAAGATTTAGACTCTACAAAAAAACTGTTTCAACATCCTCTGCTGTAAGCTGTTTGGGTTTCTTACCCAGACAGTCCTCTCTCAAGGAGCAAGGAAGAAAACAGATCTATTTAAAAATAAAAGTGAAAATCAAGAAGCACAGTGCACTATGCTGGCACTGAGTTGGGAACCCCCAAATTCATGTGGGTCCCTCCCCTATTGGGGAGAGTTAGGAGGTCAGTGCTACTACTTTTGGTCCCACCATATGAGGTCACCAGAAAGCTGGACCACAGACCTAGAAAAAGGAGTGAGGATGACACCAGGTGGGAGCCACCATCCTATTCCAGACGAGGCAAAAAAAAAATCAAACCTTAAAAGAAAAGCTTCTGACCAAATCCTGGGCAGCAGTAAAGATAAATTCCTCACCATAGGTACTGACGCAATAGGCTTCTTTCCCGAGTTCCTTTGGATCCAGCAAGCACTTGCTAGGGGTGTTTTATGAGCCAGATTTTCACCTAGGGATTGCACAAAGACGAAGGTGGCATGGACCCTGCCCCACATGAGCGCACAGTAAATATTGGTGAATCAGTGAATCAGTGAATGCTTTCATAAATGAATAAAGCTTAAAGGTTAGGGGTGAAAATACAGGATTCATTTTCTCATACTCATGGGGGCGATAAGTACCAAATACATGGTGTGAGCAACTCCCCAGGGCAGTAGGCAAAGCCTTTGTACTTGAATGGACGATCGTCAGGCCAGCGAGAGAGGAGGCGGTGTTTAACGTGGAGAAGTTGAAGGGTGCAGCAAGCAAGCACGAAGGCCTGAAGCAGAGATCAGCAGACACAGTGCCATGGACCAAACCCAGCCTGCCAACTGCTTTCATAAATAAAGTTTCCTTTGAACACAGCCGTGCTCATTTACTTCCATTTTGTCTACGGTGCCTTCGTGCTACAGCAGAGCACTAAGCAGTAGCACCAGGTGGGACCCAGAATGCCAGGAGTGCTGACCACCTGGCCCTCTACTAAAAATGCTTGCTGGCCCCTGCCTAGGATACAGAAGAGCTGGAGAGCCACGGATCTACAGAGAAGGCCGTGGAATTTGTGGCTCACCGGGATAAGAGCGGAGACGGGAAAGTGAATAAAAGCCAAACCCCAAGGCTTCTAGGTCACACTAAGGAATGTGGTCCCATTCCCTTAGGCATCAGATAATAAGAGCAGTTCTGCATTTCTCTTGACACCAGGATAAATGGGAGAGATGCAAGATCAGGGCAGGAGACCAGCTCTCCCAACCTCCCCGATCCCAGACTCCTAGACTCAATCCACACAGAAGGGCTTGGTCATTCTGTGCCTTGCTCTGTGCATAGGAAACAGAACCTGCTGCACAGAGACCATTAATCAATATTTGTTGAATAAGGCTTTAAAGAAGAAACGAAGGTGATATTTTAGCAAAATGCTTGTTAAAAGTTTTCCTGAACAGATTGCCCCTGTCATGAGACAAATGGCTGAGATTTCCGTGGCTTTCTAATTTCCACCTAGGAGGCACTGCACTCCATGCATGGGTGGGTTAATGATGGAACACAAGCCAGAGAGAATTCCTTACCTTTGTATCCAGTGCCAACCAGCACCCTCAAACACCAGTTTCTTTTGGTGTTTCCTCCATGCCCTGTGGCCCTGTTGCTTGACTCTGTGGGGCATCTTTGGCTGGAAGATCCTGAGTCATTTTTTTTTCTTGCTGCATAATTATTATTTCAAGTTTTATTTCCACTCCAGGAGAAGCTAAACCAGACAGAGAGGTTGTGACTTGCCCCAGGACACTGACCAAGCCAGAAAAGCAGTTTTTAAAAGCTGAGAAGGAATCAGAATGTGTGAAATCCAGTTTTCTTCTGAGCCTACCATGGGCTGGGTGCGTGACTCAGAAAATAACGCCACATTATTCAGGCTCTATGTCTCCTAAAACTGAGTCACACAGGCAGAGACTTGGGGCACACGGTTCCTTTTCAGTCATGGCACATCACCCCAGCACCAGTCACCAAACCCCATCACACACAGGGCTTCTCTGATCCAGCCTAGAGAGGGGGAGGTCTGCCTCGGAGGTGTCAGTCCCTCCTGGCCACCTGCTCAATCATCAGGACTGTGATATACCCTAGAGCTAGGGTAGTTAGAGCTTGCAGGAGGTCTAGACCCAGCCTGATACTCCCCTCTTTTCCCAACATAATTATTACCAAAGCCTTCCTTCACTCTAAGAAAAGGTGCAGTTGAGACCATCAGTTAGCTACTCTAGTTCTGGCAAATCAGGAGGAATCGTTACTGGATCCAAAAGGCACTCTGGCCTCTTGGTTGTTCTGTGTTTAACCACGGCTGTATCATAGACCCAGGAACTGGATCTAACCAAGATCTCAATTCCTGGCCAGTCCAAGGAGCTCCTTGGAGGGGTAATCTAGCCTCTGTACAAGTGTTCCCATCACAGACAGAGTCTGTACACCCCCTGGGTGACACCTGATCACTAATTGTTAAAAGATACATTCTCTCCTTACATCTAAACCTGCCCTCCATTTCGTCTATATATTGATTTTAGTGCTGGTCTCAAGAAACTGAAATCAATCTTCTGTCCTATTTCCAAGGGAACGCTAGGTCCTCTTTCTCCAGCCCAAACACCACCAAGCAACAGGAGCAATCTAGGAATGCAGCTTTGGTATCAGACGTATCTGGATTCTGGTCTGAGCCCAATCATCCCCTAGCTAAGTGAACTTTGGTAAATACTTCTCTAATTTTCATTTCCTTGTCTATAATTTTTGAACAGTTAACTACTTAAGGGAGGCATTGCTAGTTAAGAAGCCAATAGGTAGTCATTTCTTACTAACTCCTTGATTTCCCAACTCCATCGCAGCTAGGTGTGATCACAAAATGCATTTCTAGACAATAAACTGTGAGTTTCTGAGATAGTTTGTTAGAAGGTGTACAGTCAGATTACTTTTACCTTTGTAATTCTTGTCACATAACCCTACCCTGCTTCCTACTTTCAGACTGAAAATCCATTGCAAAGCATGATATAGAACCACTGACCGAACATATGAGTAAGAAAGCCCTCAGCAAAGAAGCTTGGGCTCCTGATGACAGGGAGGAGAGTGGGGAAGATACTTGTTCTGAAGTGCTTACAGCTGGGCTTCTTATTGTATGACAAATAAATCCTTCATGTGGTTAAAACACTGAACTTGGTGTTTTGTTTTTGTTTTTTGCTATCTGTACTAAAAAACAATCCTAAAAAATGTAGTAAAAGATTGTTGTGAACACAAAATGAGCTTACTGTGGTGCCCAGCGCAGAGCAAATAGACACTAATCACTGACATGATGGTGACTACAAAGAGGAGTATTCCTACCACGGGCCTTAGCGGCCAGGGCAAGAGCTACACAGAGGATCTCTCAAGTGCACACACACACCAGTTGGTTTCAGACATCTGCCCAATTATGTCTCTATTAGTGACTAACGAAATCTCTTTATTAAAGCGCAAGATCCCACGTGCATAGAGAAGTGAAATTCCACCTGGCTGGCAAGTCAGGCAGCAAGCTCTTCCCCGCTATGGAGGCATCTGGTTTCCTTTCTGGACAGGGAATCCATCCACGGTGAGTAGCGGATTTCCTGGAAGTAGCGTCCTGTCCCAATAACAAGCAAAGCACAATACTCTAAGGATGTCATTATTTCATGAGAACAGAGTTTCTGCTGAGGAGCCAGAGCCACACCTGAAGCCAATTGACCACAGGGGCACATATTTAAACACAGTGCTGGGAAGTGTAACCGGTTTTCTACCACCTCACTGAGCCCGTGGCCAGGAGCAGACAGGAGCAACTTTGCACTCTTACCGAGGGTCTTCCGGGCCATCACGGTGCCCATCCCACCTCCAACTGTCCCCTCTCTGTGTCACAGATACAAATAATGGTGCAGTGAAAATACAGTGAACTGACCTGGGGGTTATAGAATTTAATACCTGCGAATCAAATCTCAGGGAGTAATTTCAAACTGAGTAATACTGGGCCAACAATTTTCTGAGTAGCAGTGTTTGCACCTGTAGAATGAAGATGAGAATGTACATCTCCCAAGCTCATGGGGGACCAAAGAGACAGTGTGTATGTGACAGTGACAGTACCTGACATGGAAGTGGAGATTGGTTTCCCTTCCTTCCCTATCAGCAGAATGGCCCTGGCTGACTTTTTTTCATCCACCGTCCATGTCTAAGGAGTGAACCTAACTCAGGTCACTGCCACCAACTGTAACTCGTCACTTCTGCCCTGTGCGTCATCATCTAATTTTTTGGCCCACTCTGGGGAAGCCAAAGCCTTCCCTGAAGCTGAGGTCATGAGGCAAAAAAAAAAAAAAAAAGTCAAAGCACTGCTTCCCAAGAGCAGGTTTGGTTGGTGGGAGAACAAAGCCACTCTCTGTGGCCAGCTCACCACTGGAGTCCCCAGCAAATGCAGCAGGAGAGGACTGGCCTACCCACCACAGACGGACATTACACCCTGACAATGAGCTGAACCTGCTCCATGCAGGCTCTCGGTGCTCTGGACACAGCACCCTGCACCCCTAGCCTCATGCAGGGTGAAATATGACCATCACAAGATTCACACCTCAGGCCATGAAACAGAATCTCCTTCTTGCTCCATCACCTGGCAGGTGTCCTTGGCAGTTGCTTCCACGGCTATGGTGATGATGTCGCATATGCCTCACTCTGTGTCGTGAGAACAGCCATTATCATTTTCCTACATTTTTAACCTCTGGTGTATCCAGGTACATTTATCAAACTGCATTTGTGGCTTCAAACACTGGCTGGATATTTGTGCATATGCTTCTCTATAGTTCCATGAGCAGGCAATGTAAAACCATGCAGAAATCAGAAATTCGGGGTCCAGGTACCATGGTCTGCCACAAAATGTGCTTTGTCACTGAGGCAAAGGACAGATAAATGGTAAGTATTAACTATATGGCAGGCTGTTTTGGGCTGAGCACTTTTTGCTATTAATGTTATTTCCATTAGAAAGAAAGAAAGAAAGAAAGAAAGAAAGAAAGAAAGAAAGAAAGAAAGAAAGAAAGAAAGAAGAAAGAAAGAGAGAAAGGAAAAGGAGAAAAAAGAAAAACACAATACCTGATGCTTCTGGGTGTGTTGTTCTATCCCTTGTAGGATTTGGATTTGAATCTTTTCTCACTGTCACTTTTTGTTAACACAGTATATGGTATCTGCCCTTGAATGGAATTTCTTAATTTTTAAAATGAAGTCTAGGGGTTGAGGATATAGCTCAGTGGCACAGCACCTGCCTGGCAACCATGAGGTCCTGAGTTCAAGTCCTAGTACCCTCACTCCACCAAAAAAATGTAGTCTAATCTATTAAATTTTCAATTTATGGTGTGTCAGGAATCTTCTTTTATACCTCCGGTGTCTTCTATAGTTTTATAATTTTGTTTCTGCACTGACTTTCCTTTTCATATATCCTTGAAATAGTGAACCAACCTATTTTCCTCCACATACAGTCAACCTTCTGCAAAGGCAGAGTTCTAAATCTGCAGATTCAACCAATCACAAATCGAAATATTTGGAAACAAATTGTGACTATACTACATACATACAAGTTTATTTTGCTTGTTATTGTTCCCCAAAGAAGTATGTGAGCCATATAAAACACTTGCATTGTGCTAGGGGTTGTAATAACCTAGAGATGGCTTAGAGTACACGGGAGATATACATAGACGGTGCGCAAATACCACACCACTTTATACAGGGGATTGAGCACACTAAGAGGTGAGTATCGGCACTATTTGCCTGCTTACCAATTAGTGGGTTTTAGACGAATCCTTTCTCTGCCGATTTATTGTGCCATGTTTACCTCCAAACAGGTTTCCCCATACACTCGGGTCTGTTTCTGTCTCTGGCTTCTTTCTCAGGTCCATTTGACCCTTCACCTGCCCAAAACTAGTTTATCTTGAAAGGTAAGTTCCTCGGATTTGCTCTTCCTTTTCAAAAGGACTTAAGCATCATAAACTGGGTATGTCCAGCCTATGGGCCGCACCTGCTGGAGCATTTTTTAAAAGAAAGGTTATTTACATACATTAACTACATAGATCTTTTTCATGTAGCCCAAGACAATCCTTTTTCGCTTAGTGAAGCCCAGGAAAAATAGTTAGATATTCCTCATGTAAACTAGAATGAGTATTTAAAGGTCCTCAAAAAACAAAAGCAAAGAGAACAACCTTGCCATAATTTGAGGAAAATTATAATACTTACATGTTAAAGACATGGCATACCTTTCCATTTTTAAGACCTTTTCAAATGGATTATTGCGTTTTAGATTTTTCTCAGAAAGGTCTTTGTTAGGTTACTTCCTGCATACTGCACAGTTCTGAGGGTGGAGATGATTTTGATAAAATGGATGGACTAATAATTTTTAAAACCTGTTCAAGTATTCGTCATCTTTGTTGACATCTCTTATTTTAGTTTATCTGTTAACTAAATCTGCTTGTTAACTTTTTTTCTTTCCTTCTGCTTTTTCCTAGTCTTCCTATCTTGACCAGAAACCAATATATAAAAAGTTAACATTTAACTATTGTTCAGTAGTAACAGTGGAAGCAGGACGTATCTGAAAATTCTTCTTAAGTCACTTTGTATGACCCGTGACAGTTACCACGCAGCTTCCATGGTCATCTTATCACCTGCATTTTACAAATCCCTCACAAAGAGAGAGAAAACCTAATACATAGCTAGAAAAAAGCAAAATTTATATATACAGTATGTCTTTTACACTTCAAATTTTCTCACTGTGGCAAACCAATTTATATTTTGGTTGAGGTCTATAAAACTATATGATTTAATTCAATAATACAAAGAATGAATTTTAATGTAAATCTCATTCCATTCTGAAAAAGACAACCTGATGTAACCTTGCCTTTTTGTGATTGCTGTTTATTTTCTTTGTTTGGAGACGAGGTTTTGCTAGGTGACCCTGGCTGGCCTTGAACTCCTACCCTCACAAAATCCTTCTGTCTCAGACTCCCAAAAAGCTGGCACTACACTACTACATGCCACTGTGCCCAGCTAATCCTTTTATTTTTAAAGAAAATGACACCAGCTAATAGTAAAAGTTCAGATTAGAACTTTAAGAACTCGTTTAAGAACTTGAGCTCATATTAATTGGGGTTGTGATTCTATTAAGAATTTGAAGCCAGACCTAGTGGTGTATTTCTAAAATCCCAGCATTTTGGTGGCTGAGGCAGGAAGATCACCATCAGCTCAAGACTAGCCTGAGATCCACTGTTGTTTTTTTTTTTTAAATTGAACTTGCCAGGCATGATGGTAATCGTAGCACTGGGAGGCTGAAGTAAGAGAGTCGCTGTGAATTCGAGACCAGACTGAACTACATAGTCCAAAAATGAAAAGAACTTGAGCATATCAATAACAAAATTTGAATCACTTAATTCAGTTAGTTTAGGTAATCAGGCCATCTTATGAGAGGGAAGGAACCTGGATGTGAGGATACTCATAAAAATGTATTTTATTAACATTGTCAGTGAAGTTACAATTTCTATTCAGTTAGATTTATTTAAACATTCAAAAGCTAAACTCAAAATAATAGTACTCATCCACTATTCTCAGAAAGAAAAAAACAAAGAAAACAATGTACTAGTTACACAAAAATGGCCTATTGGGAGATGACAGACCTGTGACCAGGACTCATGAATTAAGACCAAGCTTGATCTACCAGTTCTCTCTAATGGAGCCCCATGATTCACCTGTGGAAATCAATGCCTTTGAAGTTCGCTGAATGACATTTCCCTAGACACAAGCCTTACTCAAGAGGGACACTCAACAGAGGATTCCCTCACTCCTAAAAAGACTCTTCATTGGGAAAAAAATTTTACTCTTTCTACTTAGGGAAAGTGTTGGGGTCTGTCCTCTCCCAATGCTGCTGCTTCTTGGGACGTACATGTTACACTGACTTTCACGGGTACCAGGCTAAAAGCACATGCAACAGTGTAAATGTGCTCAAATAACAGAATCAAAGTACTTCAGAAGAGGAAACCAGAAAGAGGTAGCCGTTCTTAAATACATCTTTGCAACTTGAGACATAAAACACAATAGCATAATGAAGCAGAAGGCTTGCATAACTGGAAAAAAAGAATAAGGGAAATGAATTGTTCCGAATCCATCACATTTCCTTTCCTTGAAAATGGATTTCCTTTAAAATGGTACATGCTTTATAATGAAATTTACTGTGAGCCAGCTAATAAGAATATTTTTAATGGGAAATGAGAGTTGTTAGGAAGAACATAGATGCTATTTTAAATCCCCAAGATTATAAAATGGAGTTTTAATAAATAAAAGGGGAAAAAATGACTCCAGAACTGAAGCATCAGGGAGACAGTGACTTCTATTTAATCTCTTATTAGCAAAAGGGGTGGGGATCCCTTTATCTGACACTAGCACAGCTCTCTGTGGGAGAATATAACATTACAGCTAATAATGCAATGACCGGGTGTGTGCCATCTTCTTGGAGGGGGGCATCCTTGCTAAATTCATGCACTCATACAAGTTTATATTTGGCCCACTGCTGTCCCCACAGCTGTTCATTTAGGCATTAGACCTAAGCACTTGTAAGGCAAATGACTGTATCTGTAAAGCAATGGGCAAAAATAAACTGGACTATTTTTGTGACCCTATTAAAATGATCTGACCAAATAGAAGATCTTATCTCATGGGATAAAGTAGTCAAATTAGATGTTTCCTCACGTTTTATGACGCATTTGTCTTATTCACTGTGTATAATGTAGCCAAGCTCCATTCCAGGAGGGTGAGTGGCAACCAGATTTAATGCTATTTGCTTAGGGGTCAAACATTAGTTTCACTGCCTCTGACGCAAAGCTCCTGCATATGTTATGGTCACGCAGAGACCAACACACAGCACATGATTGAGGAGGAATATTTAATTCAGTGAGTCCCAAGTATGCTTCGTGAGATAATTGTAATATAGGTGAAACCTGCAATCTGAAAATCCAAACTCTGAAAGGCTCCCCAGTCTGAAATTTTTTGAGTACAACATGAAAATTCCACACTATGAAATCTTTGTGTCCTGTACAAAATTATTTAAAAGTTATATCAAATTATCTTCAGGCAATTGTATATGAAGAATACATGAATTTTATGTTTAGATTTGAGTCTCATCCTTGAGATATCTCTATGTAAATACGAATATTTCAAAATCCCCCCCCCAAAAAAAAATCCAGAACACTTCTGGTCCCAAGCATTTCAAATAAGGAATATTTACTACATATTTCAATATTGTTCAACCCTTAATAATAAATTCAGGCAGAAGTTGGAAAGGTCATTGTCTTTTGGAGTAAAGTTAAATATAATCCCCATCATCTCTATGCTAAATCGCTTCCAAGAACAGCCAATTATAAGAGGACAAATAGTATTATTCTTCAGCCCAGTAATTCTATGCCTTAGTCACATTTACAATAGAGTCTTTGAAAATTTTCAGGCATGGTTGGTTAACCTGCTCAGTTTTGGGGGGACTTGATCATATGGTATATTTTAGCCAGTTCCATGTTACTAAATAAAACAACTAGGCCTTTAATGCACTTGTGTGATTTCCTTTGGGCTACGGTGCTCCCTTTATGTGCTATGAAAAGGACAAGACCCAGGAAGTTACTGGTCAAAAGAAGAAGAGAACATACAAGGGAGACATGAATCCAGCCCTGCCCAGCTGACCACAGATCCCTATGGGACATAGAAGTGCTTATGGTCTCCAATCAAAGTGGTAGAGGGGGGATTCGGTCACATTAGTATAGCAAAAAGTCATCCCAGTGCCTTAGCACATACCGTTCCTGTACTGGGATTACTCTTCCATGCCTCGTTCACTCATCTCTTGCTTCAGATCTCAGTTTAAATATCTTCCACACAGGGCAGGTGCTGAACAGATTAACTACCCTTTCACATTCTGTGTTTCCCTTTTTGTTGGAGTCATCATATTTATAATTATTCGCTTCATGTCATCCAACTAGAATGTCAGCTTTGGTAAGGGACAGGACCACTGTGTCTTGTCGGATGGTATGTTCCCAGCACACCACACACATGCCTAACCCAAGGTGTAGTCATTAAACACCTTTTTAGAAGGGCAATATCATTCTACTCCTTATTGGTTGGATAGGAAATTTAAATTTTTGAGTTTTAGTTTTCAGCAGCTATAGTATGATCATGATAATACTGTGTACTTAGGCATTAAACAAAGCCATTAATTTTAGAGAGATTCGACATAGAGGCATGTAGAAGGCCCTTGGTAACCAACATATTTTATTACAAAGATAAATATCTCCATCCTTTGCCTCAAAAGGTGATTCGTCTTAAGACTGGGGGGGTAGCTCAGTGCTAGAACATTTGCCTAGCATGTGCAAGCCCTGGGATTCAATCCCCTGTATTGAAAAAAAAAGTAATTTGTTTTAAAGTGATATTGGGCAAATGCAAAAAGAAAAAAATGACATTATGTTGCTACTTATGACTTTTTATTTCAGATATTTCAAAGAATCGTGCTGGGAAAAGGATATACATATATATGTATACATATGTGTGTGTGTGTGTATACAAGATAGAAAACTATACCACTAATCTCTGTTAGTTCATCAAAAAGAACAATTTGTGCTTTCTTTTTGTTTCTTTCTCTTTTTGTTTTTTTGGTTTTTTGGGTTTTTTTCCTTTGCAGTACTGGGGATCAAACTCATGACCTGGCACTTGCCAGGCAGGTGCTTATGCCACTGAGCTAAATCCCCGGCCCAATTTGTGCTCTCATTGTTTGATTGTTTGATCATTTTTTCATGCCTAAATCTTGTGATCTAAACAACTACTTTTAAGGTAACAATATGCAATATATTTAGTGCTAATTTTCTATTTTTTTAAAAAATTCTGTATCATTTTTATCCTTTTTTTGAAATAAAATAAAATCATGCTTACTGACACATGTTCTGAGTTTCTCATGTAAGTCGTTCAAGGTAAAATTCACCTGAAGAAAAACAGGTTTGTAAGTGACACTTGGTTTATTTCAAATATTTTTCACCAAGTAACACCATCCTTCTGGAAGAGAATAAAATCCATCCTTCCTATTTGACAAAAAAAGCATTCTTTCCTTAACTTGTTAAGAATTGGCACTATTTTTTGCAATGGGAATTTATTTCATTATATCTTTTTTTTTTTTTACCAAAGTTAGTATATCCACTGTGGAAAATTAGAATATGCAGATAAACACAAAGAAGGAAAATCTAAATCTCTGTAATCATATCACCATAGATAGCCTCTACATATCCTTCTAAATGTTTTTTATTCAAATCTATATTTTTTCAGAGTGATGGAATTGTGTTGTAACCCTTTCAGAGTTATTTTTTAAACTTGCTATCACAATTGTCCTTCAGTGCCAATAAGTATTCATCTGCAACATCTTTTATGAATGACTTTCCATCATTATATATATATATATATATATATATATATATAGCCACTAGGGGCAATATTTCTGTGAATAAGTAAAGAGAGCTAATGATTTACTCAAGCCTTTAAAAAACATGAGCTGCTTATTGATGTCTTCATGATAATTCAGAGCACAATAGGTCCCTGTTCCCTGAACAGCCTGTCACTTCCATGGTGTTTCTGACCGAGCTCATACCATCCTGGAAGATGGTAAAGATTGCAGATGGGCTGAACCGGGATGCAAACAACTGAGAGAGGACCACATTTCTGGTCTCTATAATAAATGTATGGACTAGAATTTATAGACCCACACTTAGTCAAAACTACCACATAACAAAAAACCAGAATTCTGAAAGGAGATGAAATGACAGCTTTGAGCCACTCATTCTGTCTGCAGATACAAAGTCCATATTTCTTTGGCAAATACTACTTCCCCTCAATCCAGATTGCTGTGTGATAACTATGTCACTCACGTTACAGATTAAGGAGCAAAGGCACAGAATGAAGGAAGAAAGAAAGTGCTCGAGGTCCCACAGTGAGTTAATAGCACAGCCGGGGGCTGAGTGCATGTGTCCTGGCTCATAGATGAGCGCTCTTTTACTGGGAATTCTTGAGAATTAGGAAGAAGATGCAGTGTGGCAGGGGCATTAGCAGCAGCATAATTCTCCTGTGCATCCACACGGAAACATCTGCTAGCTGCTCAGCACAGCTCTAACATCCTCAGTAACAGGATAACAAATGTCTCTCTAGCTCCTCAGGATGATAGTATTATCAAGCATTGAAAAAGAAGCACATTTGTGAAGAGCTTTGTTATTCTCAAAGAAAAGGTGCTGCTGAAAAGTGAAAACAGTCTTTGCTATTATTGTGCGGAGGAAAGAAGATTGGGTCTAGGTAAAGGGAGACCCATAAATTCTGTATTATTTGATACAGAACTGTGTATTCTTTACACTGTCATTCTTTGCACATATCTTACAATATAGTGAAACTGCCAGAAAAAATGCAAACAAGATCTTTGCCCTACGGAGTTTATATTTTAGTGAAATATCAAAAAAGAAAGTAAATAAATATACACTATCAAGTAGTCAGAAGTACAGTGAGAAGAAGTAAAGGTAAAGGAAACGAAATGATGAGATAAATACATAAATAAATAACATCTCAAATTTTACTGGCAAGTAAACAACCATTCAAAAGAGGTCTTGAACTTCATCTTTGCTATGATTAAACATACCCCTGTAAACTGCATGTTACAAAAGAGTTCTTATCATTGGCCTACATTTGAGCTCCTCTGAACTTTAATAGTTGCTAATCAAGAAAATAATATAAAGCAATAAAGATTGTGCAATGTGCCAGTTGTGTGCATAACTGACCGAATAATATAATTTGGTTTTGCTGTATAATTTGTTTTGCCCTTTTGAGGCTGGCTCCAAGGTAGGATGGCAAAGTAGAGGGGCATGATAGTGGAGAAACATTTCATGTCAGGGCAGGCAAGAAGCAGAAAGCTTCCCTTTCTTTTTTTACTCCAGGTTCATGCTTTCTCAGAGTCACAATTCTTTTTTCCTAACATATTTTGCCAAATTTTCTTGTTATTAGAGTTATACTATGTACTTTAATATTACATAAAAGACATGCATGTAAAGTGACAGTTTTCAGAATGTACAGAGGATTCTATTTTTTCCCATCAACTTCTTTGTACAAAAGTTCAACCTGAAATATTTGATAAAATTAAGTTTTACTCAAGTATGTTAAGACGTTTTTTTAAAATTATCCAGATAATCTTATTATATGCTAGGGAACATAAAAAAGTGTTATATTATGATGTTCCTGTAACTTACTTGAATTATCAATTTTGAGCACTGTCATGATATGAGATGCACATAAAGTCTTAGAATCTTGTATTGGAACACTAGAACTTTGTTTTCAGGTAAAAGGAAACTGGAGATTATCTAATTGTCAAATATATGGAGAATAATTGAATAAAAACTGGAATATAGATAGCTATCAAAATTCAAATTCTTGCCAACTGCCTAATTCCAGCACTCAAGAGACTGAAGCAAAGGGTTACCACAAGTTCGAGGCCAGTTTGGGCTACATGGTGAGTTTAAGACCAGCTAGACTACATAGGGAGAC
Organism: Hydrochoerus hydrochaeris; assembly: GCA_004027455.1. Classification (NCBI taxonomy): domain Eukaryota; kingdom Metazoa; phylum Chordata; class Mammalia; order Rodentia; family Hydrochaeridae; genus Hydrochoerus; species Hydrochoerus hydrochaeris. The sequence continues at coordinate 152,923 of PVLA01001996.1, read as the reverse complement.
CCTGTCTCAAAACAACAACAACAAAACTCAAATTAATAGTGTGCAGAAATAGGTGGGGTACAAAACCAGCTAGAAAAGGAGAAAATAAAAAGTTAAAGAAGAATTGGGTGTAGTTCAATGGTAAAGTAGTTTCCTACCATGCACAAGGCCCTGGGTTCAATGCCCAACAATACAAAAAACTACAAATAAGCTTATTACGAGTATAAAGAATATAACTGCATCAGTCAGATTTAAAAATTTTAAAAACCTAGAAAAAGTGAAGAGGCCAGTCTAGGGCTGGGAGGAAGGATTCCCAAAATTGAATGGTGAATGTGAGGGTCTTTCCATATTGCTAACCCCCTATCCTCCCTCAGACCAGAATTCCCAAACCATGGCCCAAGGTGGGTGCTTGAGTTCCAGTTGTTGTGCTCTCATCCCAACCACCAGAAGAGGAAATGGGCTAAAAGAAACATTCCTCTTGTGGTAGACAGAATCATGACTCAGTAATAATGACCACATCCCAATCTCCAAAATCTACAAATATACCACTTGTCATGGGAAAAGAACTTTGCACAAGTGTGATTAAGAGATCTCAGGAAGATGGGGTGGGGAATGCTGAGACAAGAAACACAGGAGGTTCCTAATAGCTGAAAGATGCAAAGAAACATTTTCCACTAACAGCTCGAGAACAGGAGTTCCCAACTTACTGTGCAGAACCTGGCTGCACAGCAGAAAATAAGTGACAGGAGAGTGAAGATCCCTCCGTTATGGATTAAAAACTGATGGTCAACTTAATGCCAGCTGACTTAAATCAGCACGGTGCTGAGCAAAGATGTTCTACCTGAGGAAAGTTGCCAGCATAAATAGAGATGTGGAGAAGGAGAAGAGAGGTATTGTAACTTCTCCTTCGTGTTGTTTTTTGAGCCTTTGGTTCTCCTGGAGGAGCTCGTCATGACCAGCTTCCCCAGTGTGAGTTCAACCACTGTCATCAGAGGAGCTCGGGACCTTGTTGGTGAGAGTGGCTGTGGTTCACTTGGGGGAGCTCTGGTCCTTACATTGAACTCTGGAGAGGAAGATGTGTGCTGTTTAATCTCCAGGAGAAACTCATCACGCTGGCTTCCTGGCATGCACTCAACTGTGCTTATCGTTGGAGGAGTTCAGGACCTCCGTGTCACTAAGGACGGCTGTGGTACTTTTCAGGACAGCCCTGGTCTTTATTATGAGTGTGACTTCTCAGTTCCAGTGTAGAACCCTCAACCTACAAGCACCGCTCCTTCACCCCACTGGCATAGACTTCTTAGCTTCTACCGCTGACATTCGGGCCTTCCCAGCACAGACCCGTAAAAGACACTGGCATGAGTCCTTCTTGTGAGCTCTAGACCTCCAGTTGGACTTGTGGGAGGTATTGTCATGAGCTCTGGGTCTTCATCTGGACTCATGTAGGACATTGCTGTGGGATTTAGGCCCTTGGCTGAATATTCTGTCTTTAGTGCTGTGGACAGACTTCCTGCCCTTTCTTTAATAAACAATATTATTTATTCTGTGTCCTGATTCTGATTGTTCTCACAACCTCTGGCTACAACACCCTCTGTACTTGCAGCTGTTCCCCGTTGCTCATGTGACGACCTCCTGGCGGGTCAACAGCAGCTTTAGATTCTCATAGGAACACAGAACCTACCATGAACTGTGCATGCCAGTGACCAGGGCTGCACATTGCACGTTCCTTTGAATCCTTCTGGAAACACACACACACACACACACGCATGCATGCATGCACACACTCTTATGCATCCATGGAAAAACTGCCTTCCATGAAATCAACCCTTAGTGCCAAAAAAAGGCTGGGGACACCTGCTCTAGAAAGAGCACAGCCCAACCAGCCTGTTTTAGATTTCTGACCTTCAGAGCTATAAGATAATGAATGTATGTTATTTTTAGGTCATTAATCTTGTGGCAGTATGTTAGAACAGTGACAAGAAGCTGATATCTTCTTTCACCAGAACAGAGGGCAAAGATGGATAAAGGGACACAACTAGTACATTCTTCTTCAACTAAAAGGATAAATATTCCTTTATTTGAAAAAAGAGAAATGTATATTCCAAAGGGAAAGGATCAATTATATTTTGATTGCAAATACAGAACCCTAATCTCTGTGAAGGAAGGCACAAGGGATAAATTAGATATTCACCAGGACTGTAACTAGACTTGTCCCTGGTCACGTGGAGATTTTTCATCTCTCTCCTCTCTCTTGTTCTTCCTTCCCTCTGCTTCTCCCCGATGTTATTCACTGTGCTGTGCTGAGGTGGCACCTTATTCTTGTGATGCAAATCCACGCAGGGTTATCTCCGGGGCACCTGGGCCAACTTGAAGACTTCACCTGATTGTCCACTCATTTGCCACGTATTGACTCTGCCCGTACCACATGTCAGACTAGTGACCAAGGCGGAAGTCCTTGGCTACATTCTGGGAGCTGACACAGATAATAAACAAACACATAAACATCTTTGCAGATTGTAAGAGAGATCATGATGGAAATGAGCAGAGATCAGATATAAAGTAAATGGGGAGAGCATTCTAGACTGGGTGAAGTGGGAAAGCCTCCTCTGAACCCCTGAAGAGAAATAAGGTACACAGGAGCAAAGCAGAGGATAGTGAAGACCTCACAGAGGCTTCTTTAAACAACAGAGGGAGACCAAGACACCCAGAGCGAAGTGAGCAGATGGAAACAATAAGAGAGCAAGCAAGAGCTCACTGGGCCTCCTGGATATGTCTCGGGTTTCCGAGGGAAGTCCCTGTCACACCTGTTTTCCTAACCTCGGTATTAATAGCCATCCCAATTTAGATCCCTAACTGTACGGTCAGTTATCTCACATATGTGCTACAGAAGTCAGGATTTTAACCTAAGAAAAATGGAAACACACTGAAAGTTTTAAGCAGAACAACGCCATGATGTGAGTTTTATTTAGGATCCCTTAGAGAATGAGCTAGGAAATACAGTAGGCTGAGCATGTCCACTTCTAGAGAACAGATTATTTATAGTTTTGTTGTTTGATTGGTTGTGCTTGTTTGTTGTTGATTAGGTTTTTTTTTTTAAATGGGACTGTACTAATTTGCCCAGACTAGTCTGAAACTTGTAATTTTCCTGCCTCATCCTCCCAGAAAAATGCAATCATAGGCAAGTGCCACTGGGTCCAGCTGAAAATGGGGTCCTTTTTTTTTTTTAGTGTAAAAAGTCACTATCATAAACAAAAGCAGATGAAACACATGCCTTGATGTAAGGTGAAACTATGTACCTTCATCATCTTGGTCTTACACGTAAATCTGAATACCACAGCTATTTTCTTCCCACCTCTCGGAGGCAAAACAGCTCCAGCTTTCTGGGTCTCCTGGCAACTTGGCAGCCCAATGCTTCCAGGCTGAAATCCCAGCTTCCACGGACTCGGACTGTTTCAGTCTCAGATATGTACCTTACCTGGCTCACTGGGCTAATTAGAGGAGGAAGCTGTGTTCTTCTGGGCTCTCCCCAAAGTTGCATTCAGAGACAGAGCAACTGTAGACCAGCAGCAACGGTCTCATAATTCATCTCTACAACCACTGTGACGTCCCTTTCCCAACGTCCCTTTCAAATTACAGAAATGGTTTTTGTGACAGTTGTGGCAGACCCAGCCACGGGAGAGGTCACTCCTCCTGTGGACGGTCACCCCGGAAGTCGGGGCTCACCCCAGAAGTTGGAGTCACCCCAAAGTGAGCTCCAGAGGAGCCTCTCAGAACACAGCCTTTATTGTGAACATTTATTATTTTTGTCAGAAGGACATGTGGTTATTTTTTAAAATTCAAGATGAACAAAAGATGAGAAGTAGAAAGTGATGTTTTTCCCCATTCTCCCCTCACTCAGCTTTTGTTACTGACCCCAAGAATGAGGACTCCTTCCCCTAGTGACCTCTTTTATCAGTTTCAGGGGTTTTATTTGCACCTGCAGATAAAGGAGGAATCCACATACACACAAATGAAGAGATCAACCTCCAGATTGACTCCATAATAATGAGCAATCCAGCCTTTATGGAGTTACAACACTGTTTCCAACCCAAAACTCTGTACTTTAATGTAAAAGTTGGCCCTTCTTGCAAAGCTGAATAGCTGAGTTATTCCTGGTTACACTTACAGTAGGATCAAAGAACCAAAATCAAATCTCCAGGCAGAGGAATCAGATTCCAGGAAGGAATCAGAATTTGCAATGAGGCAATAACTGAAAACAAATATGCAAAGCTTGGGTAGGGAAGGAAAGAGACAGAGAAGCACTCAGAGTGCTGGTCTGCTCGGGAGGGGACGGGAGACACTCCAGGGTCTCCCACTGCCACGGGCAATGTGTGCAGTACAGAGGGGAGGCCAGGCACATAGAGGGGAAGTGAAGGTACCCCTGGGAACCACGACACCTGCAGGGGACAGAAGAGCCCCTGGGGGCTGAGGCTGAAGCATTGGAGTTTTAAAAGCAGGAAACCAGTGGTGGAAAATATCAGGGGAGAGAGAGGGTGAGAGAGACACATGATCCCCCTCTGCCTCCTCTTTGAAAGACTTTATTTATTTATATTCTAAAGGGAATAAAACAGAACAGTAAAATAAAATGAAACAAAGCAGTGGATAGGACAGTAGGAAATCCACAAACTTTATTATATTGCATATTGTTAACCTCTAAATCAGACTTCTGACCCCAGGCCTGCACAGTCAATCAAGCAATACAAATGTCAGGTTGCTTCCCTACTTCAGTTACTATCATCTCCGCCTTGCCACGTCCAATTGCTTATGGGGGGCAGGGGTGGATGCAGCTTCCTTGCTGGTTCTCCCTGGCTGGCAGGGCCTCCACCAGCACATGGGAGGCTGCATGGCTTCCTTGTTAGTTTTCCCTGGTTGGCAGGGTGAAAGACTTCTAATAACACCACAGTTTGCCTTTCAGAGTAATGCTTATTTTTGTTGTTATTTTTGCTCAGATATTTAGTGTGGTAAAATACACATAAGATAAAATGTATCATTTTAGCCATTTTTTAGCGTGTAGTTCAGTGGTATTGCATAGTAGCAGATACATTTACAGCATTATACATCTGTCACCACCATTCAACCACAGAATCTTTTCACCTTCCCCAAATGAAGCTCTGGATCCCATAAAACAATAGCAGTTGAAAGTCCAGATCTTGGAGCCAAATAGATATTCAAATCCTGGCTTTACCACTTATTGGATGTGTGACATTGGCCCTACTTTCCCTGTACCATAGAGGAAAAAGTTAGCTGTAAAAACGCAGGATTGTGCGCATTAATTCATGGAAAGCACTTAGAGCCACTTGATTAGGACCCAATAATTGCATTTGGCCTGTATAGTTAAGGTGCAATAAAGTCTTCAGAGCAATACATGGCTAGTGCTCACCAAGTGTGAGCCTTGCTTCATCATGTGAAATTGACGTTTTGGTCTTGTTCACTGTGAATTTCCTACTCCCTTCCTTAGCCTGGATCTCTTCACAATGATTTGAAGGTATTCTTTAAATATTATAAATAACAATCCTTCATTATAAATGCTACTCTTTTTTATTTTTTATGAATCTATTGCCATGAATATACATTGTAAATACTACTCTTTTTTAGTATGTGGCTTGGTTATGATTGACAATTTTGTCAATTTGAGCAGTTTAGAAATTTAACTAAGAGACTCAACAGGGATCTTACTCTATAAATATCCTCATCCCATGCAAGAGGAGGGCACAGAGATTTTGTAAGTGCTACACCAGCAGTTGGGGCGGGGGTTGTGTACAACATAAATGAGGAAAAGACGCTTGCTCTGTCCCCTGTTTTGCTCTGGCTGTTTTTGCTGACTGTGGCCTTGAAGTGTTGCCCTGGTGCCATGCCACCCTGCCTTGGAGCCAGCTGATTATGGACTGAAACTTCCACAAACTGTAAGCTGAATAAGCCTTTTCTTCCTTAATTTTTGGTGTTAAGTATTTTGTCTTAGCAACAAGAGAAAAGTAATTAAGACTGTTTGTCTTTTTTTTTTATGAATCTATTGTCATGAAGTTTTTAACTAGAATCCAGTCTTTAATCATTCCTTGTCTTCCTGTTTTTTCCCTCTCATTCTTAATTAATGAAGTTATTTCTGTATACTCACAGAGAATAGATCCAGAACCCTCTACAGATATCAAAATCTATAGGTATTTGAATTTCTTTGGTTGTCTTGTCTTGTTTTTTCCCCCCTTAGGTAGAGTCTTGTGAAGTTGCCCAGGCTGGCCTCAAACTTGTGGACCCAGGTTGAGCCTCCTGAATATCTGGGGGTTTGCCCAGCTCAGGTCTCTTACGTAAAATGGCATAGTGTTTGCAAGTAACCTATGCCCATCCTCCTATCTCTGGATTATTTATAATACCTAATGCAATGTAAATGTTATGTAAATAGTTGTCATACTGTTTTGGTTAGAGACCAATGACAAAGAAAAGGCTCTGCAAGTGTCCAGTGAAAATACAAGCATTGTTTCAACATTTTCCATCTGCATGTAGCTGAATCCATGAATATGGGTCCAGTAGCTACGGAAGGTAACTGTAAATTTTCTTTACAGTAAAAAAAAAAAAATCCTCTTATATCTTATTTCTGAAAGTTTTTAAGTTTGGTCTTCACACCTAGTATTTAGGATTTCACCCACGTGCAAATTAATTTTGTGACTAGGATAAGGTAAGCAATTTTTTCAGACTCTCTTCTGTTCCATCACAGGTTAACCATCTCTAATCGGAAATTCTGAAGTCCGAAACACTCCAAACTCCACAACTCTTTAAACCTTGACGTAAAGCCACAGCTAAACAATTTCACTTGTGTGACCTCTTATGCTCAATCACAGTCAAAACACAGACATACTGGAATACTGCACAAAATGAAATTACTTTCAGATTATGTGTAGATAGATTAGAAAGTAGATATGAAACATAAACCAGTTTACACTGAAACTTGAGTCCTATTCACAATGTATCTCCTTATATTTACGAAACTTTTAAGAGCTCAAAAAATCTAAAACACTTCTATTGGCAACCATTTTGGATAAGAAATATTCAACCTGTACTGGTTCGTTTGTTGGTGGGTTGATTGGTAGGTTTTCATTGTTGCCTGCACCAAATAACTCACTGCTTTAATTACAATAGCATTCACATGAATTTTGATGCACTGGTTAGTCTGTGACTATAATTCCTGAGTTATGAATTCCCTTCCCTGTGAGGTTCCATGTTCAAGTTGACCCAGAAGAAAGTTCATGGGGAAATGAAAGGATTTAGATGTGGAAAAAAAGAGAAGAGTCTCATTCTGCGAAGGTCTTCACAATTAGAAGGTGTCTCAGTCCTTTTTCTGATGCTATAGCAAAATACCTGAGGCCTGGTGATTTATAAAGGAAACAGAGTTATTCTAGCCCATAGCTTGGAAGCTGGACATCCATGACATTAGCAAGGACCATTTGCTGTTGCAACACCCAGCAGAGAGCAGACAAGAATATATGTGGAAGGCAAGGCCTGAGGGTTAACCTCGCTTTATAATAACCCACTCTCGCAGCAGCTAGTCCAGTTCTTTGAGTGAGAGTGAGAAAGGTACAGATCCCTCTTCCCATTCTAAACATCTCTGGAGAGCCCCACAAGCCTGCAGCTGTTAGACTGGGGGCCAGTTTTGGAGGGGGGGATCACACCTAAACTATAACAGCTGTGGTAATGGACATAGAAGTAGTATTCAAAGGATTCAAATTCATCTTCACTCTTCCCAACTTTCCGTCCTGCAGCCTAAGATCTCCCACCAGACACATAGCTAAGAGCCACGGGTCAGGTGGCCATGGCTTCACACAGATGTCACCTCGAGCCCCAGCCACAGTGCAGCGCTGACAGCCACTGCAGCACGTGGATTCTCAGAATTCCCTGTACACTCTGACTTGTTCACTCAGTGTTTCAAGGGAACAAGTTAAACATTCTCCTTGGGCCCTCCAGCTTCTAGCCCTTGGTTTCCCCAGAATGAGGTCCACTCCTGGGGTAAATCCCTGCTCCCTAATACTCATGGCTGACACACCCGACATAGGGGAGGGACCTCTTCATCTTGGGGCTGCCCCAATTTCTTAGTCCTTGCTTTTCTATGTGACTTTTTCAATCATCTTATGACATATTCCATAGCAGACAGATGGGTTTGCTTTTAATTCAGTAACTGATTTGAGAAGGAATGACTTTGTAATTCATATTTTAAACTTTTATTTAAAAATTATTTATTGATGTCCTGTGGGAATGCAAATTATTTCCATACCAGGTTTGTATTTAGTAACTTGTTGCATTCTTATTGAACTCAAATCATTTGCTTGTAGCCAGACATGGTGGCACATGTCTGCGGTCCCAGGATTCAGGAGGCCGAGGCAGGAGAATTGCTGGGAGTTCAAGGCTGCATAGTGAGCCTGCATCAGGGGTAGGCTGCCTAGAACCTCCCCTGTGGGCCCGCCCTGCAGCCGGGAACATCGAGGAGGCCCGCCCAAGACTGAAAACTGCTCTGGACCACTTCAGCTGGGCCCACCCTCCCACCTGGAACATCAGAAGATCTCAGCAGGCTCCAGTTAGTGTGAGAAAATTTGGAACTTTGCTCCCAGGTGGCGAACCTTGGACTACACCGGATTGACTGTATCAGTGTGGTGAGCATACCCCTAAAATAGAGATGTAGAGGGGATAAATAGGGCCAGTAGTAAAGCCCCCTACAACTAACCGTATGACTTTGTTGTGTCTGAAAATAGTGTGTGATCCCCTCCTATACATAGAAAACATCAGGCAGAGTGAAAATGACAAAAAAGAAAAATGCAGTCTCAATCATATAATTCACCAGAAGCAAGTATAGGAGACATTGAAATAGAGGACCCCAAAAGTAACACACCGGGAATCTCTGAAAAGATAGCCAGTGAAATAAAAAAACAACTGCATCAGGCTATAGAGGAAATCAAATTGGAAGTACTCTCCCAAGTAAAGATAGAAATAACAACTTTAGTAAAGAAGTTGTTGAATGCAGCTAAACAAGAACTAGAGAAAAAAGTACATGAGCATGGGAAACTGATGGAAACTTGGAATGAATAATATATAAAACAAGCAGAATTCATGAAACAAACTCAAAGAGACATCCAAGAGACAAAAAATTCTATTGAAAGCGTACAAAACCGCCTAAAGGAAGCAGAGGATAGGATTTCGGACCTTGAGGACAGGATCACATTTAGTGATCAGGAAAGGATAGAACTATTAAAAATAACAAAGCAGCATGAAATGACAATCCAGAAGCTTCATGATGATGCCAAGAGCAACAATATAAGCATAATGGGCATTAGCGAAGATACAGGAGTCCAGGCAAATGTCATACATAAAGTATTTACAGAAATAATAGCAGAAAGTTTCCCAAACATGGGGAAAGAATCTGATATGCAAATAAGTGAAGCATATAGAACACCAAGCAGTCACAATCAACATAAATCCACACCCAGACACATAATAATTAAGATCTCAGACATACAGCATAAAAACAGAATACTAAAAGCTGCCAGAGAAAAGACACAACTCACCTATCAAGGAAAGCCCATTAGAATCATGGCAGACTTTTCAGCACAAACCCTCAAGTCAAGAAGAGCTTGGAGTGAGATATTTCAAGCCCTGAAAGAAAACAACCTTCAACCCAGACTGATGTACCCAGCAAAACTTTCATTCTAATTTAATGGAGAAACAAGATACTTCCATGACAAAGAACAACTGAAGAAATTCATGTCCACAAAACCAACCCTAGAAAGAGTACTGAAAGACATACTAGACAGAGATGAAAATGACCACAATCCCCAACACAACAACAGAAAGAAACCATCAGGTAAGATAAGCAATTAAATAAGAGGAAAAGCAGAAAGAAACAACTGGAACATAACATGGCAAAGTCGAGCTAGTACGTATCAGTGATATCCATAAATATAAATGGGCTCAATTCATCTATAAAAAGAAATAGATTGACAGAATGGATCAAGAAACAGGATCCCACAATATGCTGCATATAAGAAACACATCTGACCCAAAAGGAAACTCATAGATTAAAAGTCAAAGCATGGAAAACAGTATTCCATGCAACAGGAACCCAGAAAAAAGCAGGGGTAGCTATTCTATTTGCAGACAATGTGAACTTCAAACCTAAAATGATTTAAAGAGATAGAGAAGGTCACTACATACTTGCTAGTGGAAAAATTCAAGAGTAAGAACTAATAACTATAAATATATATATGTGGAAATATAGGAGCACCCAACTATATAAGATAGATAGTAATGGACATGAAAAACCAAATACAGAAGAACACAATTATAACAGAAGATCTTAACAGCCCATTGTCACAAAGAGATAGATCAACTAGACAAAAAGTCAGCAAAGAAATAACAGAACTGAATCATACCTGTGAGCAATTGGACTTAATAGATGTTTACAGAGTGTTCCACCCAACCACATCAGAATACACATTCTTCTCAGCTGCACATGGGACATTCTCCAAAATAGACCATATATTATCCCATAAAAAATTCTTAAGTAAATGCAAAGGTATTTAAATCATACCATGCATAATATCTGACCATAGTGCAATGAAATTGGAAATTAATGGCAAAAGAAATTGTAAAACCTGCATAAATACATGGAAATTAAATAACAGACTTTTGAATAACCAATAGGCTACAGATGAAATTAAAGAAGAAATAAAGCAATACCTAAAATTCAATGAAAATATAGAAACAACATACTGTACTCTGTGGGATGCAGTGAAAGCAGTCTTAAGAGGGGAAATATATAGCAATAAATTGTCATATCAAGAAAACAGAACAAGCACAAATAAACAACCTAATGCTCCATCTCAAGCTTCTAGGAAAAGAAGAACAAGCTAAACCCAAAGCTCATAGAAGAGAGGAAATTGTAAAGATTAGAGCAGAAATCAATGCAATTGAAACTAAAAAAACAATACAAAGAATTAATGAATCAAAAAGCTGGTTTTTGAGAGATTAAACAAAATTGACAAACCCCTAGCTAACCTTATCAAGAGAAAGAAAGAAAAAACCCAAATTCATGCAATAAGAACTGAAAAGGAAGAAATTACTACAGATCCCATGGAAATTCAAAAGATCATGAATACCTACTTTGAAAATCTCTATTCACATAGAGTGGAAAACACAGAGGAAATGGACAGATTTCTAGAAACATATGAACTACCAAAGCTCAACCAAGAAGGTATAGCAATTTTGAACAACCCAATGTCAGCTATTAAAATTGAAAATGTAATTAAAAACTTACCAACAATGAAAAGCCCAGGTCCTGATAGATTCACAGCTGAATTCTACAAGAAATTTAGAGAAGATTTGATGCCAGTACTCCTTAAACTCTTCAATGAAATTGAGCAAAAAGCAATCCTCCCCAAATCATTCCTGGAGGCAAGCATTACTCTGATGCCAAAACCAGAGAAAGATCCAACCAAAAAAGAGAACTATAGGCCAATCTCACTAATGAACATTGATGCAAAGATTCTCAACAAAATACTGGCAAATAGAATGCAGCAAATCATCAAGAAGATTATACATCATGACCAAGTGGGGTTCATTCCAGGAATGCAGGGATGGTTTAACATACGCAAATCAATAAATGTAATAC
>PVLA01001996.1:0-141164 GCA_004027455.1 Hydrochoerus hydrochaeris | reverse complement strand
GATCACATGGTCATCTCAATAGATGCAGAAAAAGCTTTCGACAAAGTCCAACACATGTTCATGATAAAAACCCTTCAGAAACTCGGAATACATGGCATGTACCTCAACCTTATAAAGGCCATCTATGACAAACCAACAGCCAACATTATACTAAATGGTCAAAAACTGAAAGCTTTCACTTTAAAATCAGGAACAAGACAAGGATGTCCACTATCACTACTTGTTTTCAATATAGTTCTGGAAACACTAGCCAGGGCAATCAGACAAGAGAGAGAAATAAAAGGATAGGAAAGGAAGAAGTTAAATTATCACTATTTGCAGATGACGTGACATTCCATGTAGAAGACCCGAAAAACTCCATTAAAAGACTGCTAGAGGTAATAAACAAGTTCAGTAGTATAACTGGATACAAAGTCAATGCTCAAAAATCAATAGCATTCCTGTACACAAACAAAAAACTCACTGAGAGAGAAATTATGGAAATATTGCCCTTTACAATAACATGTAAAAAAATGAAATACTTAGGAATCAACCTAACTAAAAATGTAAAAGACCTATAATGCTGAAAATTATGCTATGCTGAAAAAGGAGATTGAAGAGGATATTAGAAAGTAGAAGGACATTCCTTGCTCTTGGTTAGGAACAACCAACATTATGAAAATGGCCATACTCCCAAAACTGTTATACAGATTTAACACAATCCCAATCAAAATACCATTGACATACCTCACAAATCTAGATAAAACACTACTAAAATTCATTTGGAAACAGAAGAAACCTAGAATAGCAAAGGCGATTCTGGGCAACAAAAGCAAGGCAGGAGGCATCTCAATTCCTGACTTGAAACAGTACTATAAAGCCACAGTGATAAAATCAGCTTGGTGCTGGCAAAGAAATAGACCTGAGGATCAATGGAACAGATTAGAAGATGCAAACACAACTACAAAGACACTCAGCCACCTGATATTTGACAAAGGGGCTGAATATGTCCACTGGAAGAAGGATAGTCTCTTTAATAAATGGTGTTGGAAAAATTGGCTCTCTACATGCCGAAGACTGAAACTAGATCCATGCATATCACCATGCACGAAACTAAAGTCTAAATGGATCAAAGACCTCAATATTAAAACAGAAACACTAAATCTACTGGAAGACAAAGTAGGTAGAACTCTTGGAGACATAGGGGTAGGCAGAGAATTCATGAACAAAATGCAAACTGCACAGGAAACACTTCAAAAAAATCAACAAATGGGATCTCATATTATTGAAAAGTTTCTGCACTTCAAAGGAAATCACCAACAGAGTGAAAAGAAAACCAACAGAGTGGGAAAGAATTTTAACCAGCAACCCCTCAGACAAAGGACTTGTGTCCAGATTATATTAAGAATTGAAAAACATCAAGCCCCCCAAATTCAAAGACCCTCTCCAAAACTGGGCATCTGAGATGAACACACAATTCTCAGAGAAAGATATACAAATGGCAAATAAGTACATGAAGAAATGTTCACCCTCACTGGTCATTTGAGAAATACAAATTAAAACAGCATCGAGATTCCACCTTACTCCCGAAAGAATAGCTGCCATCAAGAAATCAACTGATAACAAATGTTGGCGAGGCTGAGGGGAAAAAGGAACACTGCTCCACTATTGGTGGGAATGTAGACTGGTGAAACCATATGGAAATCCATATGGAGAATTCTCAGAAGACTAGGATTGGAAGCCCCATTCAATCCAGCTATTCCCCTCCTGGGTGTTTTCCCTGAAGAACTGAAAAGTTCATATCACAGTGATATATGTGCACCCATGTTCATAGCTGCACAATTTGTGATAGCTAAATCCTGGAAACAACCAAGATGCCCATCAACTGCAGAGTGGATGAAAAAGATGTGGCATTTCTATACAATGGAATATTACTCAGCTATAAAAAAGGATGATCTTGAGGCCTTCATAGGCAAATGGAGACAAGTTGAGACTATCCTTACTAGTGAAATAAATAAGAATCACATTTATAAATATCATGTTGTGTCTCTAGTGTAAAAAGTAAATAAGAACTACAAGTGTAATAAAACTAAAATGTGTAATTGCTATTGTAAAAAAAGAGAGGAAAAGAAAGTGCTCTAAGGGATATAACTGCATGTATGTTTGAGGGTGTAAAATAGATGACCATATTGCTGAATCTTTGTTGGATCTTTGAGCAGAACTGTTTGTAGTCTGACTGTTTGAATATTTACTATGTACTCTTTAACTTTGTAACTTGAACAACTACATCCAGGATGACAGTACATAATTTATAAATTACTGATTTCTTCGTGGGGCTTTTCCTCATTTTCCTTTTTCTTTCTTTCTTTTAGAATTTTGTATTGTTGCTACCCTTTTTTCTGTTTTGTTTTTTTTTCTTCTCTTTAAATAAAATTTTAAAAATGTATAATTGCTATTGTAAATAAAGAGGAAATAGGAAGCGCTATAAAAGATATAGCTGCATGTATGTTTAGATGTGTGGGATTGATGACCATATTTCTAGGTTCTTGTTGGATTGTTGAACAGATCTGTTTGCACTCTCACTGCTTTAGTGTCCATTTTGTGTGCTTTAATTTTGTAACTTGAATAACTATTTCTAAAAGAGCAATGTGTAATGTATCAACTAGTGATTTCTTACTACTTATCTTCTTTTCTTGAAATTCTGTAATATTTCTACCTTTTTCCTGTTTTTTTTCTCTTTAAATAAATAAACAATTCTGAAAGGATAATTATAGTTAGAAAATAACCCACCGTTGAAACACAGGTGATGCTTCTTTCAGTGGGTGTTGAGTGAAAGTTTTAATCACACTAATAAACTCAGCAAAACCAAATAATAATAATAATAATTTGGATAATCAGGCTGGGAATTTAGCTCAGTAACATAAGCGCCTGCCTAGCAAGCTCGAGGTCATTAGTTGGATCCCCAGTACCACAAAAATAATAATAATAATTTGGATAATCATGGACTTAGTTAATATTTTGCAAGTTCACAGGATTTAGATCATTTGTCTTCTTGAATCAGTGTCACTTGATCATAGTTCAAACAGTTGACCATTTTGAGTAAGTCTTTTAAATTAATTGACAGAACCATATTTGATTGCTCATTGTTACTTGTTTTCATTTGGGTACATCTGTAATTATGTCTCTAACGAAACGCAGGGCAGGAGACCAAACTGCAGACTTTCGTGAAATCAGCTAGGTGTATGCTTTGCTAGCTGGGTGCAGGAAGGCAGAGAGTGACAGTGCTATCGGCCCCAAACAAAGAGTAGTGTGCCCCTTTTATAAGAATGCAAACAGAGCAGAAAGAAGGTTTTAAAAAATCTGTGATTAGAGTGTCCCAGTGGGCAAAGTCCTTGAAGTGTCCATTGTAAATTTTTTTGGGTGTCTCCAGATGTCTCCAGGTCTTGCAAAATTCCTTGTTCTATCTTATCTCCTTTCCTGTGTTTGCAGATGGTAGCCTCCCATGCTGAGCTTCTTGCAGAGAGCAATGTTTCCACTGGCAAGCAGGCTGGGGGCTGGGACAGTCAGGCCAGATTGGAGACTTATGATGTCCCTTTCCAATTCCTAGCTTCAATATTTTTAAAGTATCCTTTGTATGCCGCAGTATGCTGAGACTGGCCATATGGAAGCCTACTTTTAAAAGTGTTTTATTAGCCAGTGCTTACAATAGCCCAGAGTTGCGAAGTAGGAACAGATGCAGAGCTATCACTAGAACAATGGTATTTTCCTGTCACTTCCATATACTGTCTCTATATCCTCTCTATGGAGTCAGAGGACCTCAATTTCACATTTGCACATACCCTTAACTCAAATTCAAAGTGCCATTCTGTCTTCCCTACACGTCTGTCCTGAAATACATCGTCTGCCATTTAAGGATCTTCAGTGTTTCCAACAGTGACACCAGCACCCAACCTCTTTGCCAGCATCCTTCCTGTGATTCATCCCAGCACAGGGACACTGGGGGTGGAGTCCTGTATTCTGGGGGGATCTAAGCAGCACAAGGAATCGTCTCTACCTTCCACAGGAACTCCTTCCACAGTTCCGTCTTCGGCTCCTTCTAGCATGTTAACTGGAGTTCACTCTGCAGTCCATCAAACATCCGGGTCTCTTTCACAGGTGCTACTGAGGAATCCATTTCCCAAGTATTATATGAAAATTGCTCCATTCTCTAATTCCTCTGTCTGCTAACTTTCAAAAAGAGCTTAAAGCATGTTTGAGCCATGAATAAATCATTAGGATAGAATCCTCAAACCCTCAAAGGAGAAATAGCTAGCAGACAGGGCTAGCTACAGAAGGTTAGATGAGTCTTTTTTAAATGAAGACCTGTCAGCTGCCTTATGCTACAGTTCAATTTCCAAGCCTGGTGGAGAAAAATATCACTATTTACTGAGACAATGGAGCTACAAATTAGTGTGAGGGGTTTCCCCAGGTGATTTCAGCTTTGGGATAGCAACACTGCTCAAGTGTGGTGGGAATAAATAAAAGGATAAATAAATAAATAAAGGAGGGTAAAATTGTTCTCATTTTATATGTGCAATTTTATTTCTGTATTTTTATTCAGAGGATCAGCTCTAAGTGCAGTCCTGTCCTGTCCAAGTCATTTTCCCATCACCAGGACAGAACACCCAATACCTGAAATTTAAAAGACTGAGAGCTTTATAGGAGGATAGCCCCAGTTGGCTGGTTCCAAGGCAAAAACTGCACAGTGGCCAGGAAGCAGAGAGAGAGAGAAGGAGCCAGGACAAAAAATACATCCTTCCAGGTCATTTGGTGACTACCTCGAGCCAGACCCCACCTCCTGACACAGCGTGCAGTCCCCAAGCTCCTCTGGACCCACCGAGGTGCACAGTGCCCTGGGATCCCATCTCCTCCCACGCACGTGAGAATTTTGGGACTATTCTAGCTATAAACTGTATCATATGATATTTTATTTTTACTTTATACATCGTGACTCATTTATTTCTATAAAACTAGTTGCCTTCCATGACATGATGCTTAGTTACTGCAGAGTGATTTACACACACCATAAATCCCATGTTACTGGCAGGTGGAGTTGTTCCTAGTTCTTCACTATGATAAACTCTGCCTTGAAGAAACCGAGATTCACAGCATGACATTCTCAGAACAATACAGCTACAAAGCAATAGAGCTTTATTTAACTCTCAAACCCCATGGTTTTGTCCATGCTAGCAGACAGGAGTGAGTGGATGCAGGTGTGTGGGTAGGATGAGGCAGGCCTCGAGGGCAAGTGTGTAATGCTGTAGAGGTGAATGGAGGACCCCACCCCACTCCCCCGGGAAGAACTCCTTTGCTTGGATTCTCCCAACACCCTCATCTGGTAGATGGAGCTGGTGATACGTCCTTATGTTACAGGTAAAGATAGCAGAGCTCACAGCATTGAGTGACCCACTTGAGGTTGACCAGATAGCCAGACACAGCTTGCCCCACACTGTCAGACAGTTCCCCCTGTGTAGTGGCAAGGACTGGGCCAAGCAGATCAAATCACTTGCACTTGGGGAAAGAGAGCCAAGCCTTAACAGGTCCAAGGAAGTGCAAGTCTCTCTGATTTTTAGAATCTTCTGGAGCTTTCAAGACACACAGAAAGAAGAATGCCCAGGCAAACAGCTATGCTGCTTCCTCCACAAGCACTGGCTGGGGCCACCTCTTTAAGGGCAGGGCAGCTCTCCCTAGCAATGACCTTGGCCCAGTAGATTCTTGCGGAGACAGGGGCTGTAAAACAGGCCCTGTGCTTTGATTTCTTCAGCAAAACAGAATCTTTAAAAAAATAAAAATGTACTTGAATCAAACGTGTTCATTGCACAACTCATAGAAGACAAGTGCATTCAACATCATTCAAGTATCCATAAAACATTTGTTTTTCCCAGTGATTAAAACTCTACTTATGCCAAACACCAACTTTTTCAAGCCCATGACATAGATGCTTTGCCAGTTAAGCAACAACTTGCCTGGTGGCTACTGATTGCCACATGGTCTCAAGTGAGAACAAACCCAGGAGTCTGAGTCTCTATCTCTGTCTCTGACCCTGTTTCTGTCTCTATCTCTGTCTCTGTCTCTGGCCCTGTTTCTGGCCCTGTCTCTATCTCTATCTCTGTCTCATCTCTATCTCTATTGCTATCACTATTGCTATGCTTTCACTATTGCTGTTCCTGTCACTATCTCTGTCATCTCCTAGGCCACCAATTCAGGATTCTTGCCTTTTCTGGATCTGGTTGCAAACCTGTTCCCCTGAAGCTCCCTTAATTGTCCTGGGGTTCTGCATAACTCAGCCTTCAGGTGAGCACTCTTTACCTCTGCACAAGTGAAAGACACATGCTTTTGTACCCATGTTCCTCAGTTTTCTTTTATCAACCAGGTTGTGAAGAAATCTGGAACAGGGCCTGGCAGCAAGTACCTGTACATCATGCTCGGGGAACTGAGACAACATGATTATCACGAATTCAAGACCAAGCTGGGCTACATAGTGAGTTCAAGGTCAGACTGCACTACATAGTGAAAGCCTATCTCAAAAAAATAACTAAATAGAGCTGCCCAGAACCGCCACCGAGGGCCTGCCCTGCCACCAGGAACTCAGCGGAAGACTGCATCAGGCATAGGCTGCCCAGAACCTCCACCGTGGGCCCACCCTGCCACCGGGAACTTCAAGGAGGCCTGCCCAAGACTGAAAACTGCCCTGGACCACTTCAGCTGGGCCCACCCTCCCACCTGGAACATCAGAAGATCTCAGCAGGCTCCAGTTAATGTGAGGAAATTTGGAACTTTGCTCCCAGGTGGCGAACTTTGGACTACACCGCATTGACTGTATCAGTGTGGTGAGTATACCCCTAATATAGAGGTGTACAGGGGATAAATAGGGCCAGTAGTAAAACCCCCTACAACTAACCGTATGACTTTGTTGTGTTTGAAAATAGTGTGTGATCCCCTCCTACACATAGAAAACACCAGGCAGGGTGAAAATGACAAAAAAAAAAAAAGAAAAATGCAGTCTCAATCATACAATTTACCAGAAGCAAGTATAGGAGACATTGAAATAGAGGACCCCAAAAGTAACACACCGGGAATCTCTGAAAAGATAGCCAGTGAAATAAAAAAACAACTGCATCAGGCTATAGAGGAAATCAAATTGGAAGTACTCTCCCAAGTAAAGATAGAAATAACAACTTTAGTAAAGAAGTTGTTGAATGCAGCTAAACAAGAACTAGAGAAAAAAGTACATGAGCATGGGAAACTGATGGAAACTTGGAATGAACAATATAGAAAACAAGCAGACTTCATGAAACAAACTCAAAGAGACATCCAAGAAACAAAAAATTCTATTGAAAACATGCAAAACCACCTAAAGGAAGCTGAGGATAGGATTTTGGACCTTGAGGACAGGATCACATTTAGTGATCAGGAAAGGATAGAACTTTTAAAAATAACAAAGCAGCATGAAATGACAATTCAGAAGCTCCATGATGATGCCAAGAGCATGTAAGAATAATGGGCATTAGCGAAGATACAGGAGTCCAGGCAAATGACATACATAAAGTATTTATAGAAATAATAGCAGAAAGTTTCCCAAACATGGGGAAAGAATCTGATATGCAAATAAGTGAGGCATATAGAACACCAAACAGTCACAATCAACATAAATCCACACCCAGACACATAATAATTAAGATCTCAGACATACAGCATAAAAACAGAATACTAAAAGCTGCCAGAGAAAAGATACAACTCACCTATCAAGGAAAGCCCGTTAGAATCATGGCAGACTTTTCAGCACAAACCCTCAAGTCAAGAAGAGCTTGGAGTGAGGTATTTCAAGCCCTGAAAGAAAACAACCTTCAACCCAGACTGATGTACCCAGCAAAACTTTCATTCTAATTTAATGGAGAAACAAGATACTTCCATGACAAAGAACAACTGAAGAAATTCATGTCCACAAAACCAACCCTAGAAAGAGTTCTGAAAGACATACTAGACAGAGATAAAAATGACCACAATCCCCAAAACAACAACAGAAAGAAACCACCAGGTAGGATAAGCAATTAAATAAGAGGAAAAGCAGAAAGAAACAACTGGAACATAACATGGCAAAGTCGAGCCAGTACATGAAAATCCATATGGAGAATTCTCAGAAGACTAGGATTGGAAGCCCCATTCAATCCAGCTATCCCCCTCCTGGGTGTTTTCCCTGAAGAACTGAAAAGTTCATATCACAGTGATATATGTGCACCCATGTTCATAGCTGCACAATTTGTGATAGCTAAATCCTGGAAATGACCAAGATGCCCATCAACTGCAGAGTGGATGAAAAAGATGTGGCATTTCTATACAATGGAATATTACTCAGCTATAAAAAAGAATGATCTTGAGGCCTTCATAGGCAAATGGAGACAAGTTGAGACTATCCTCATTAGTGAAATAAATAAGAATCATATTTATAAATATATTGTGTCTCTAGTGTAAAAGGTAAATAAGAACTACAAGAGCAATAAAACCAAAATGTGTAATTGCTATTGTAAAAAAAGAGAGGAAAAGAAAGTGCTCTAAGGGATATAACTGCATGTATGTTTGAGGGTGTAAAATAGATGACCATATTGCTGAATCTTTGTTGGATCTTTGAACAGAACTGTTTGTAGTCTGACTGTTTGAATATTTGCTATGTACTCTTTAACTTTGTAACTTGAACAACTACATCCAGGATGACAGTACATAATTTATAAATTACTGATTTCTTCGTGGGGCTTTTTCTCATTTTCCTTTTTCTTTCTTTCTTTTAGAATTCTGTATTGTTGCTACCCTTTTTTCTGTTTATTTTTCTTTTCTTTAAATAAAATTTTAAAAATGTATAATTGCTATTGTAAAAAAAAAAGAGGAAATAGGAAGCGCTACAAAAGATATAGCTGCATGTATGTTTAGGTGTGTGGGATTGATGACCATATTTCTAGGTTCTTGTTGGATTGTTGAACAGATCTGTTTGCACTCTCACTGCTTTAGTGTCCACTTTGTGTGCTTTAATTTTGTAACTTGAATAACTATTTCTAAAAGAACAATATGTAATGTATCAACTAGTGATTTCTTACTGTTTATCTTCTTTTCTTGAAATTCTGTAATATTTCTACCTTTTTCCTGTTTTTCTCTTTAAATAAAAAAAATGTATAATTGCTATTGTAAAAAAGAGAAAATAGGAAGTGCTATAAAAGTTATAACTGCATGTATATTTATGTGTGCAAGATTGTTACCCATATTTCTTAGTTCTTGTTTGATTGTTGAACAGATCTGTTTGCAGTCTCACTGCTTGAGTGTCTATTTTGTGTGCTTTAATTTTGTAACTTGAACAACTATTTCTAAAAGAGCAATATGTAATTTATCAACTAGTGATTTCTTACTGTTTATGGTTTTTTTTGAAATTCTGTAATATTTCTCTTTTTCTGTTTTATCCCTTTAAATAAAAAATTAAAAAAATAACTAAATAAATTTAAAAACTAGAAAAGTAAAGAAATTCAAGGCTACAGAACTTCTCCCTGACTTTCCAAATCTGGCTATGACTAAGATTCCTCCAAGCACCTTAAAAGAATAGGCAGGTACTTTGACCCTTCCAAGAAGGAATTCTTGGGTAGGGTTGAGGATGTGTAGCTCAGTGATAGAGC
The DNA here is from genome assembly GCA_004027455.1 of Hydrochoerus hydrochaeris. NCBI lineage: Eukaryota > Metazoa > Chordata > Mammalia > Rodentia > Hydrochaeridae > Hydrochoerus > Hydrochoerus hydrochaeris. Next base: position 131,490 of record PVLA01001996.1, on the reverse strand, counting down.
ACTTGCCTTGCCCAACATCCAGATGCCCTGAGTTTAATCCCCAACACACACACACACACACACACACACACACACAAGAATTATGCTTCAGAAGATATTAAATAAATCCTGAAGATACCCTCAGCAAATATTTACTCTGGAAAAAAAGAGAGAGAAATGAAGGGAAAGCTTACCAATTTAAAGAGACTTCAGAGACGTAACCATCAGCGCTATATTTCAACTTGGCTGATTCCCATTTCAAACAAACAAGAAAGAAAACTGGGGGTACCTGGGAGACCACTGAAGTGTCAAATATTGATTGGATGGTTTTATGATGATATTAAGGGCTTATTGCAACAAACTATGTGAGGCAGAGACCACTCGACAGGATTATGTGAAAGCAACAAGGCGTAAGATTTAATACACTTAGGTGCAGGCAGACAGAGGGAGAAAAGACCATCTGTGGGGGGACAGAAAAATGGGCCTTTTATAGGGCTTGAAAAAGGGGGGATCTGGCATGGGACATTATGTGAGAAGGTCTGAGCAAACATCCATGGTCAAAGTTCTCAGAGTGTTTGGTGCCTTGATGGTCAAAGTTTTCAGAGCATCTGGTGTAAATCTGGATATTATCAGATGCTCTAGCTCAGGGAAGATTCTGCGCTCTGCCTTATCTGATGACATCCTGTCCTGTGTATGCCCCAAGCTGCTGAGCTGTGGTGTTTCCTGAGAATAATCTGGCATCTGATAAACAGGTCGGGGCTGGGAAAATCATACCCAAGTCAAGTCTGATGCTGACCATTTCTGTTCAGATGTCATAACAGTATTGTGTTTGGTTTTAAGAAGGACAGTTCTTTCCTGAAGAGACTTGCGCTGAAATATTTTTTGATAAAATGATACAATATGTAGGATTTCCTTCAAAATTCAAAAGAAAGCAAGAGAAGCACAGATACTAAAGTGAGATGGGTCATCAGGCAGTGAAACTTGAATAGGCAGAAGGTTCTTGGGTGGAGTCTGGTCCATTTAGGTTTTCTGGTCCATTTCCGAATAATTGATATTTTCCATAATAAAATTTTAATCTTCCCAGGTCTGTGAATAACTGTTCCCACACTCTGGCACACTCATGCACGTAGCCATTCACGCACAGAACATCCTGTATGCAAAATGCATTCAGCAGTTAGTCTTCAGAAGAAAAGGGCAAGTGGGAGCAGGATGTGTTGTAGCACAAACGCAAGTTTCAGAGTCTCTTCTACGATGAGTAATGGTTCTAGGTTGGGGCACAATGAAGAGCAGTTACAAAGGTCAAGTCAGCTTATTTACCTCTAAAAAAAAAAAAAAGATTAGCTTTAAAATGCCTGTGGGAGTCCATCTGGGTGTGTTCGTCTGTGTATCCCTGCGGCCCCATGCACACTTGTGCAGTAGTGTATCACATCTAAATGTGTGTGTTTATTATGCAATCTCTAAGCAGAAATGAATGTCTTGATAGTCCTGTCTATACTTTGGTGTAGGCAAAGATGTTATAAACAAAACTTCAGTTTCACAGGAACTGTCACAAAGAACCAACAACTGGGATCTCATCTTACTAAAAAGTTTTTTTCATAGCAAGAGAAACCACCAGCAGAGTGAAGCGATAATCCACGATGTGGGAGAAAACGTTTACCAGCTGTTCCTCAGATAAAGGATTACTACTATAAAGAACTCAAAACAATTAGTCCTCCCTGATTTAAAAACCCTGTCCAAAAATGGGCATCTGGGATGAATATACACTTCTCAGATGAAGAAATACAAAGAGCAAATAAATATATGGAAAAATGTTCAAGAGCACTTGTCGTTCAACAGATGCAAATTAAAACAACACTGAAATTCCACCTCACCCCAGAAAGAATGGCTATTATCAAGAAATCAACCAATAACAAATGTTGAAGGGGCTGTAAAGGAAAAAGAAACCCTTCTCCACTGTTGGTGAGAATGCAGATTGTTGCAACCACTGTGGAAATCAGTGTGGAGATTCCAAAAAAAATCAGGATTGGAGGTTCCGTTCTACCCAGCTATTCCCCTTCTGGGTATCTTTCCAAAAGAATTAAAAACATCATACCACAGCGATATATTTGCACCCATGATCACAGCAGCACAATTTGAGGTCAGATGTTGAAAGCAACCTAAATGCCCATCAACTGAGGAATGGATTAAAAAAAGCTGTGGTACTTTTATACAGTGGAGTACTACTCAGCATAAAGAAAGACAAACTTGAGACTTTTATAAGTAAATGGATGCAATTTGAGACCAAAGTGACATAAATCAGACATGCATGTGTAAACATAGTATTGTCTCATAGTGTGAGAAGCTGAAACTATATATGTGTGTGTGTGTGTGTGTGTGTGTATTTTTTTTAAAAAAAGAACAACAGATATACTACTGATTTCCCTGAGTTCACCAAAGAGAACAACTTGCTCTGGTACTGTTCCAAGAATTGAATGTAGATGTTGGGCTCTGGGAGACTGATTTGGGGATGGCAATATGCAATGTATGTACCACTGTTGTCCCTTATTGTTGTGTTTTGAATTTTTTTTTTGGAAATAAAATGCATTTGAAAAAAAAATAGTCCTGTCCATAAAGTGGGACAATACTACTGCCCTGAGATCCTCGCTCGGAGAACTCAGTGCAGGGAATACAGCGCCGGGCACCTCCTAAGCCTCAGCACGTGTAAGGGTTAGCAAGGGCCTTCCTATCACACTGGGCCTGGGCACTCGGGTGGAGCTGTTCACAAATACAACGGCTACACAATCGCCTCAAAGAGACTACATCTTCTCTTTTACTAATCCAAACTCTTTTTAAAAGAGGGCCTTTTCCTCTTTTAAAAGTTTTTTTAAAAAATGCTGGAAGGCTCACGCTCCAAGTTCGCAGCCAGGGCTGCTACGCCTCTCTGCCCACAGAAGCTGTGTGCTTCTGCCGATCATGCGCTCTGCGAAGAAACCCTGGGTTTTTCCATCCCTCCGTGTGTCCAGGCAGCCCGGAATGGGAAAAGATCCAGTGAGCCCTGCGAGCCACAAAGCGGGTATTACCCCACGGGCAGAGTCGAGTCAAACTGCTTCAAGAGGGAGGCTAAAAGTCTATTTATAAAAGCCAGGAACACAGAGTATGCCTTGGATTTGTTAAAAATAAACTCAGCCGCCTTCTCTAGACCGCACACCCTCTCCCATAGCCTCTGCCACCCCCCAGGAAAGAAAGGACGCTTGTGTTCCATCTCGTTTCTTCTAACGAGGTGTGTTTTTGTTTTTGTTTTTGTTTTTGTTTTCCACTCCCAGCCAAACATGCACTACTTGGTTTTCACTTTACAAAACAAGTTGCATGTTCTCTGAGGAATTCCTCAGGGACCCCCAGAGACCAGGCGGGGTGATAATTTAGAATCAGCCCATGTCAAGGGCTGGGTTAAAAATCCACCCTGAGATAAGCAGAAGGGAGCCCTGCCAACTTTCCCTGGTGCCCGGAAAATGTTGGCAGGGGCCTGCTATTGAAAGTTAATGTGGGGTTTAAGCACAGGCCCCTTCTGAGGTTATCCATGGAAACGCTGCTCCCCAGTTGGCTTCAATAAATTCCAGGGATCCACCACAAAAATCCTATAGATCCCATGCAGCTGGACTCATTTGCAGAATCAAGCTGTATTCTCACGGCAACCTCTAACTTGTGGTATGACTTCAGCTGAGTGATTCTTTTTCCTACAGCATCTGTCTCATGAAAAGATATCTTTACCTTTTTAAATTTTATTTTGTTTTGTTTCTTGAGACAGAATCTCACTATGATAAAGTACAGGCTGGTCTTGAATTCACTATGTAGCCGAGGCTGGTCTTGAATTCATGATAATCCTCCTGCCTCAGTCTCTTGACTACTGGGATTACAAACCCACACTGCTAAACTGAGATCCCTACTTTCTTATATTTATACTTTAATAAAAATACAAAATTGATAAATTATATAATTATGTATAGTTGATAACAATCAAATATATCGGAGTACCTAAAAAAGTTAAGATGATCACATAAACATACACCTATTTCAACATTGTACGAATTTAATAAAGTGATTTTGATACCTATCTAGAAAGTTTGAAGGGAAACACCATGAGAGTCTGATGTTGAGCTGATTGTTTTCCATTTTTCATGAAAAGGAAACACTTGGTACGAAAACACAACTCAGGCTGTTAGCGTTGAGCAAAGGAGAGCAATGTGAACGCTCAGGATGCATGCGGTTCACCACCCAAGGGTCGGGTGTCGCCGACTGGGCCTCGGCCTCCCAGCACGGAAGCGGGGATCCTCTCAGAAGTGGGGATAGTGGGAGGCCCTTGGCCTGTGGGAGACCCTGCCTGCAGAAGGCATTAAGATTGTCCTCATGGGACCCAGAGTTAGCTCTTGCAGGAGGAAGCTGCTCTGAGAGCAAGCCTGACCCAGGGTGTCTCCTTCTCTGGCTGCCTGCTTGGCAGAGCCATCTCTCCCTCACACACACCATCTGCCTTCCCAGAGCAGAGCTCACACCACGTCAGGACCTTGACTCTCAAGAACTATGGGCTGAACAAATTTATTTTCTTCATAAAGTTCTCAGCCTCAGGCATCCCACTACAGCCATGGAGACTGACAAAAGCATCAAGATTCCCAAGCAGCACCACCCAGCCTCTGGGGGCATCTGTGGGGCTCTTGCCACGTCCCCTCTGACACTCTGTGGGCCTCAGTGAGGACTCTGTCTCCATCACATGCATATGCAACTATTTTTCACGTATAGGTAGATTGAGTGTGTTTAATAAAATAAAATTAATAAATTGCAGACCATTTGTATCTGTATTAATAAAATATAAACTCACTTAAGAATATTACCAAAATTAAGTCAATTATCAACATGTAGCTCTTAATCAACCAATTCTAAAACTATTAATTGTTTTAGCTAAGAACTCTGGCTTTTGATATACAGCTCTTTACCAGTAACTGGTCTCTGCTCCATTAGTGCATTCTAGAAAGTGATGATGCAAACATTGAAACATGTCAGTAATTCAAACTGTCCCACTAAAATAAAGCCAGGAATCAAATCTTAGATCAAAACATTCGAGTTTTTTGGTGTTGTCTTAGGAAGGACCAAGGATGGCTTACAAAGATTCATGCAATTCAGCAAGAGGCAATCAGTTAAATATAAGTCAGGGGGGGAAAGAGACAAAGAAAATAAAATAGATTAGCACAGTGGAGAAGTTGGAACATAAAAGGCATTCCTGTGAAATCCTGCTTGCTTCCAGAACGGGGAGACGGCTAGGTTCCCTTTTGTAAACAGCCATAGGGAAGAGGGCACCACTGCTAGGTTCATAATTCATATTATCTGTAGATAAATACACACCGGCCTCTCACAAGATGCCCAGCTTTTACTGCTGGCAAGATGAGGAAGATTTCAAGAAATAGCAACAGCCCCAACATTATACTTGTTGCAACAGATGAAACATTAATTTTATCCAATGTCTTCCTGCCAAAAAGCCATTCAGTAATTAATTTGGTACGGCCTTTCTCTAGGGACTAGGCAACACCTTCCTCACACTGCGTGCAAACGGTCTTTAGCCTCTTTTTTATGTAGAAAACAGAGGCAAAGAAGGCTGGCTCACTGGGGCCACATACGCATAGTCGAGTGCTCAGACAAAATAGAACTCATTCAGCCAAGCAAGGTGTACAATAAGGCTCAGTCTTAGCTCCACAGGTGCTTTTCTGAATTGTGACCATAATCCTTTTGAATTACCAAGTCCCCCAAGATCTCTTCGTGGCAAGCTTTCATCCCATTCTTGTTTTCTCTTACATCTTTCTGCCACAGCATGCCCCTCCGACTCCTAGTCTTTCCTAGATCACTATACAGTGCTTAGGGGAGTGGAAAACAGATGAAATCTACAGGGAGGAGGATGAGGGGAAGACTGCAGAGCTGGGAAATTGCAAAGCCGAGAGGCTTGGGGATGCACTGTGATCAGTCCCTGGAGAGAAGAGGCTTCCGGCTCCCAGCTCGGCACTTCACTGCTATTGTGGAAGTCTAGAAATGCCCTGTGGACCATCCACCTTCCATGGGCCACCGCATATCACCAGGCCACTGAATAATTCATGAAGCAAATAGTGCCAGGGACCCAAAGGCAAGAATGCACAGGGCATGTTCCCATGGAACTACAGTGTAGCTGGGAGAAGTCCTGTGAGGCCCCGTAGGAATTTCAATATGCCGGTGAACATGTGAACTCTGGAGTCTGATTCTTGAGTCCTGCTCCCATTTCTGCTGTCTCCATGAGGAAGTCAGATGCTTGAGGCTTCAATTCTATCACTTGTAGGACAGAGACAGCAATGACTCACAGAGCAAGTGCCTGGCTCCCACCTGGAGACCACTGGCTTCCCCTAAGACCATTGTCTCTGTAATAGTGACCCAAATTTACTGTACTTATGACATCCCAGATACTATCTGTAATGGCTGATGTGTTTTAATCCATCTAACCGATGTCGTGTTCCTGTTCAGAGGGTGCCACTATTTTTTAATTAGTACGCATCTACGGTACATAATGTTTACCTTCCTTGTGTGGTGTTGGTTGCATGTGTACCACACATCTTCATTTCTTTTTCACCCCCTCTCAGTTCCCTCTCATTCCCCTCCTCCCATCCCTGAACCCCTTCCCATTTGAGAAAGATCTGTCTCCCTAATTCTATTATCTAGCTCTTATTTTGCTCTTTATAATTCATGTTTCTCAGGTAAGAGAAACCACACAATATTTAAGCGTAGGTGTCTGAGTTAGCTCACCTAAACTGCAATCTTAAGTGCCTCCATTTTCAGCTTAAAGTGCTGGGAAACTAAGCAACCAGCTCACCACCCTGGTAAGCAGCTGTGGCCTGGCAAGCCATGGCCACTCAGGGCAAGAACCATCAGTGTCTCCTGAGATCCATGCCATGTTGGAACTTAGGGCACTGGGAAACTAAACACAGCTCACCGTCCTGGTAAGCGGCTGTGAGCCTACAGGAGTTTGGGCTGAGATTCAAGCATCCATCCTCCCCCTCTGTTAGCAAGTGGGAGCAGAGATCTGAGCATCTCTTGCAAGGTTGACTATATGCAATACAGCAAATAAGGGGGATTTCCTTCTACCATCTCTTTGAAGGTAACTATTTTTATCACTGTTTTGCTTTGTTCTGATTAATGGTATTGCTCTCTTCAATATTCTGTTTTGATAAGCTCTATAATGTTCTGTATTTCCTTTGATTCTGATATACCTGATTGAAAGAACAACTATTGTGAAGAAAACAAGATATACTATAGTACCTATTATTGTTATCCCAGTAACCTGCTGTGAAGTTCTGTACCAATTTCATTACACTGTCTCAATTGGCTTTGTTTTGTCTTGTTCTATGGTATTTTACTACTATAAAAATAAAAAAAAAGTGGCTCCATTTTCCTGCAAATATCTCTAGTTGATCCTCTTTCAGGCAGAGTAGTACTCCATCATGTATAAATATATTTTCTGTCTCCATTCATCTGTCAAAGGACCTATAGGCTGCTTCCAAGATGTAGTTATTATAAATTGTGCTGCTATAAACATAGGTATACATATATCTGTACTATGATGACTTTAGTTCTTTCAGGATGATATCTAGAAGGGGAATAGCTGGATCAAATGGAATGTCTAGTTTTAGTTTTTGGAGGAATCTCCATACTGGTCTCCATAGTGGTTGTGCTAGTTTATATTCCCAATGAGGTAGAAGGATTCCTCACTGTGCCCTACACCCACCCCAGCCTCACCAGCTTTTGTTATTTGATTTCTTGATGATGCCCATTCTGTCTGGGGTAAGATAACATCAGAGGCTGATGACTGTCACATGTCAGAGGTGCAGTGACTTGATGCATCTCCTGGGTTCTCAGGGGTGCACATTCTGGGCCCATACAACCCAGGCCTGGCCGTTCAGAAGTTGTGTACCTGGGAAAATCAGTCACCATCTCGCTGGGTCTGTCTTCTGCCTGTCTGTTCTCAGTCTGTTCCCTTCTTTCCCATGACCCCAGCACACCACATTTCCCAGGCTCCCTGCCAAGTCAAGAATTGGCTCCTTGCCCCGAGAGTCTGGTTAGCTGGGCTCAAGGGTAGAAGGGAAGGTCCAGACCCTGAACCCCTGGCTGTTTAGTGTGACTTCAGTGGCAGTAGCCTCATCTCCTCTAGGGTTCCAGTTCCTGCTGGGTGCCCCTGACATCACCTCTTTGGCAGTAGTAGCTTCCTGCTCTCTCTAATCTTCGAATCACCTCCCATCCACTCTTTGCCTTTTCTGGTCTAGGCAATCTTAGCATGGGGGGGGGGAGCCCTGTATCACATTTCCTCCCTGCCACAGACAAGTAGGGTGACACCCATTTTCCTGACTGCACTGTGATATACACAGTGCTGCATCTGCTCAATGGAATACTAATTGTGCTTACGTCCAATGATTGTTGCAAAATGAAATAAGTTAATATATTCAAAGAGCTTGGAGCAGAGCCCAGCGCAGAGGAAGTGCAGCTATGCTAGAACACACAGCCAAACACCAGACTCCGTTTGAGACCCCAAATGGAGACAGCAGGAGCCTAAATCATGCCTGGGAGGAAACAAAATCATAAGACATTGACAGGTGTTTCAGACACAGAGATCAGACAGCTCAGTGGCCCTGCCGGGGACCATGGGGAAAAAGAATTTAGAAAGCATGGGCATTGGGACCACACGCAAGGTGAGGGGTAGCATTGGGGACCAGTTTGGGTCAAAGGAGATAATAAGCCCAGGGCATGATTTTTAAAGTACATTAAAGAATTCAGACTGCACCGAGGTTAGTGGAAAACCATTGCAGTGTGTTAGTTAGCGGAGTGGCAGTCAGATTTCTGTTTTACAGAATATTTTCCTTTGGCTGTAATATGGGAAATATATGGAGTGGAAAGGAGAGAAGAAAGAGAATGCCAAGAGGAGGAGCTGCTGGGAAGTGCATGACCGGCAAAAGGGGATGGCTGGGACCAGCACAGTGAGTGCAGAGGCAGAGCAAAAGGAAAAGCTTTAAGTTATTCAGGAGGTAAACGTGACCAGGTTGACCCTGAATTGGACTCAGAAGGCAGAGGAGAAGGAGCATCCATACAACAGCAAATACACAGCAGATGGTTCCCAGGGTGGTCTGCAGTGTAGACAGCCAGCATTCAAACCCCGGCTCAGTGCACGATGAGATAGGTACCAGCTCACCCCGTACGTACCTCAGATGCGCAACGTGGGGAGACTAATTGTGAGCTCTGTGTTGGACTCTGGGAAAGGTTAGATGAGGTGAGCATGGCAAATGCTTGGCACTGAGCCTGGAATCAGAAACCCAGCAGTCTTGGCCGCTGCTATAAGACGAAGATGGCAGGAGAAGGCGCAGCCTCAGGGGTGGGAGTACCCTCGACACAGAGACCGAGCTCTGGGCTGGAGGTGTCAACTTTACCTCAGAGCCATCAGCAACACAGCCTTTCGCCAAAGCCATGGAACAGATGCCACTGTCCAGGAACAGTCAGGAAAGCGCAAATACGTTATTAGTACCCTGCCGCGTCCTGGTCCATCCACGCCTTGCGACAAGGGCCATGGGTGGAGGAGAGCGCTTCAAGAAATCGCTTCTCCAGGAAAAGGACGCCGCATGTGGGGATTGGGCGCGAGGATCTTGAAATGTTCTGTACTGATAATTGCAATTTGTGTAATTCACATATATATATTTTCGTGTAATGCTCAATATGAAGTCGAGAATGGAAACTCCAGAGGAGTTACTAGGAACCCTCTAGATAACTTTGTGAAAACTAATTGTGAAATTTTACCTTCTGTGAGTAGTATGAGAGAGTTTATACAAAAGCTTTAAATGATAGAGCTCATGGGGGAGGATTTACAAAATTCCTGTGAGACAACTGCCCTGAGACACTGGACAGGCAGCCAGAGACGGGCAACTAGGACACATATGTTACGCCACCAGCCGCCTAAGACAGGCACAGGACCAATTGCTGTCCTGCAGGCCCATGACGGGTAAGGTCTGGTTGGGTTCATATGAAGAGTCCTTGACCTAAGACAGGCGCTGTCCTACAGGCAGCCAGAGACAGGCAACTAGGACACATATGTTATGCCACCGGCCGCCTAAGACAGGCACAGGACCAATTGCTGTCCTGCAGGCCCATGACGGGTTAGGCCTAGTTGGATTCATATGAAGAGTCCTTGACCCAAGACAGGCACTATTCTCACAGGGCCTGCCATACTCCCATAAGTGATAAGGGAAAAAATGTAGGGAGCAGCGTAATAGCTTCACAGCTGCCACTCTATCTCTCCTGTGGGCATCCAGGTGCATCGGCTTACATTTTCCAAGATAATTAAGTAACAAGAGTAAAGTGTTCCAAAGATGAAAAAAGTTGATTAACACATATTGTTTAAGATTGTCCCTGCCTGGCCCTAAGCCTGGGACGCTTCCTTCTTGGGGTTTGGGTTGCTGCCAAAAGTTAGCAAATATATATTCCAGCTTCTGAAAAATAAATTAGATTCAGATTCACTCACAGACTGGAGTGCAGTGTCTTCTGTCTCTCACTCGCCGACTCCCTGACCACCTTTGGGACCCCTGAGCCCTGCCACAGCTGGACTCCGGCAGTACCACAGGACACGACCTGGGGGAATGTCAGTGGGGAACGTGACCAGTTTAAGAAGAGAGGCTAGAGAAGTGACCAGAGAAAAACAGAGCGGGGGAGGAAAGTGGCCAGCAGTGGCCACAGTTCAGCTGGGAGTAGACGACAAGAGGTGTAACAGCACTAGGAAAGGGGACCAAGTCACCAGTGTCACCTGGCCCTCCCAACCCACACTCTCCAGCCAGGGATCCACAGAGGGATCCAGAGAGGGAGCCACACTCTCCAGACATGGAACCAAGAAGCCTGTCCCAACTGCTGTGTGAGACGCCCATGTCTGGCCTTTGTGCTGATCCAAAAAAACACATGAGAGCCCCCCCCTCGGGGACTGGAAACGGCACAACGCAACCCTTCCAGCCCCTGGGCTGAACCCCCGATCCCGGCCTGCTTACAACACGCTAACCCGGCAAGGGTCCACATCGCTGCTCTGGGTGGGAGCAAGCATGGATATGGGAAGCTTTGTCTATTAGCACCCCAGGATCCAGCCCACGGTTCAGCCCTGGATTCTGACAGCAGTGAGGGCACACTGCAGGCAAGGGAGGTCCCTTCTCCAGGGGCCAGGATGATCAGAAGCAGGAAACTGCTTTACACGCTGCACAAGCATGTGGGAGCTGTGATTTTTGTAATCACCCCAAAAGCTTTCTAGGACATAGCTCTGAGGAGTGTTGGCAACAATCAGAGTACTTTCTCTTGAACCTACTTTCCCAAGTTAACACTTAATTTTCTCAGAAAAGTTCAGCAACAGACTCTCCAAGCCTCTGGCACAGGAGAAACTGCACCTTGGAACGACAGTAATGTCCTACTCAAACGAAAAAAAAAAAAGTACCCTGGCAAAACCTTTTAACCTAAAATGAACCTGCTCCATTTCTCATCCCGTCATTCTCAAGGTTAACTGAGTTGCTGAGCTTCCACATCCAGCAAAGGGGTAGAATGTGGCTGTGGCAATGGACGCTGTAATACTGGCACTACAGAAGGCTGAGGCAGGAGAATCACAAGTTGGAGCCCAGCTCACGTAAGCTGGTACCTTAGCAAGTCCTTGTCCTCAAAATAACAGTAAAAAAGGCTGAGGATACAGCTCAGTGTAGACCCTCAGATCTATCTTCTGTGTTAAAAAAGGGAGGAGGGACAAAGGGAGGAAGGAGGTAGAAGGGAAAGGAGGGAAGGGGAGGGAAGAAAAAGGAAAAGGAGAGAGGAACATAGGGAAGGAAGGAGGAAAAGAAAGTATTAAATGGAGCCCAAACCAGCCTGGAGGGGACACCAAGAAAAGCAAGAACCAAGACTACGCAGTCTGAAAGCTGATTACTGTTAACAACCCCCCACTGACCGATACGTGGCTAATAGAGAGTATGCACGATTTTTTAAAAGTCTCCATGAAAAATAAGATATACAGCAGCTACATGAATGGCAACTCACTCTCACAGCACATTGGCCTTGAAATTAGGGAATGGTAGCACATTCAAACAGAAACACTAATGAACACCCTAAATATAGCCTACATTCCATCTGGATGCTGAGAGCCTGTCTCAGCACATTAGCCAGAGAACCAAATCAGAGGAGGAAAATCGCTTTTAAAAATGCAAAAGAGGAAAGACATTCACTTAGAATTCTCTCTGATATAACAACATCTAGTCATAGGACGAGGAGTCATCTGTTTCGTGGGCTATTTGTGACTCAGATGTTAATCTTGCTGCTGTCCTTAAATGCATGGAGAGAAAAAGAGAGATTTTTCTCTCTTTAAACTTGGAAGAGTTTTGCTGAAGCAGGTAGCTCACAGTTAGGAAGCGGCAGACAGTTGTTTAAAATAATTTGTAAGATTTGGCTTTGACACACTGCATTTGCACAATGAGCAGAGCTGCTGCCTTTCTTCTTCCAAGGCCATTTAAATCCTAGTCCCATGGGGACCTTGTCCCTGCAGCATTTTGCAAGAGCGGTGCTTTGTGCTAACTCAACAGCTCTCCTGTGTTTACAAAACAAAATTCATCTTTCCAGTTTTGGCTTTGCGTATTAACGAAATCAGTAGAAACTTCTCAAACCAAAATTTCCCTTTTGTTTATGGTTGGAGATATTGACCTAGATGAAAAAAACAAAATCCACAGTTGAGCACAGAAAGCCACAGGCCTGCAGAAAACCATCCACACAATAACCCCAGAGCACAGAGCCATTGCCATCACCAGTGGGCTGCAGAAAAGTCCACAGTGGCTATTTGCACTTGGCCCATTCCCCTACCACACCACACCACCCCACCCCTGCTCAGAGCTTTGTGGCAGAAATAACCAGAGGTTTACAGAATGTGTGTTTACAGTTGAACTTTCTGTTTTCCAAAATTTGTTTGTAGTAGTAAGTCATGCTGTTCTGGATGTGTTGTTTTCTTTTTTGTGCAAACTCTGCTAAACAAAAAAAAGAAAGAAAAGAAAAAGCAAGGACAATCAGCAGAAATGAAGAAAGTTAAATCCAAACCCTGGAATGAAAGAGAAAGTTCTGGACACAGGCTCATGGTTGCCTCCATCCTTTTCATCAGTGTCTTCGGGGAAATGCTGGCTCCCAGCTGTCAATCAGATCTGCGGTCTCTCATATGAAACCATTGGCTGCTCTTCATTCCTCTTAAATAAAATTCCTTCCTCTAACCAGCAGCCTCTTACACAATCACACTCAGCCCTACTGTAGGCTGAATTGTGCCCCCTAAAATTCATATGCTGAAGTCCTAACTCCTAGGAGCTCAGGAATGTGATGGTACCTGATGAGGGGGCCTTGGATGCCTCATCCAAGACATAGTTAAGGTGCACTGAGGACATAGGAGCAGGCCCAAATCAGTAAGACTGTTGTCTTTATGAGACACAGAGACTGGAATATGATCATACATGGAAAGACAGAGGGAGAAGAAAGCCTTCTGCTAGCCAAGGTGATGGCCTCAGAAGAAATAACCCTGCCTGTGCCTTCATCTCAGTCTGCTGCTCTCCATTTCTGTTGTTGAAACCTCTCAGTCTGTGGTGCTGTGTTACAGCAGTGCTAGCAAGCGAACATGAGCCTGCTCATTCCTCAGTCCAGCCATCCTTGCCTTCTTGCGGTGTTTCTAAACCTGCCTGAGTGGCCTTCCTATAGGCCACTACTTATATCTCTTACTAATTTATGCCCTTTCTTGCCCTATGGATCCATTTTGTATTCTTCTACCTCTGATTTCTCAAGCAGCTATTGTGAGTCTATCTGTAAATCCTTTATATAGCATATATATATATATATATATATATATAAAATATTTGTTTCCTCTAGTGAGCTTTAACTGACACAAAAAACAATGAAGACATGTAAGAGTCTTATCAAGCCTTTTTGTTAAATTATGAGATATAATTTACATACCATAAAACTTACCATTTTATAGAGTACACATCCAATGGTCAAGGTTGTAAAATACTCGCTACTCTCTAATTCCAAAGCATTTTAATCACCTCCACAAGAAGCCTCACACCCATCAGCAGTATTCATCATCTCCCCTATCCCGTAAGTCCCTGGCAACCACTCATCTACTTTCCATGTCCGTGAGTTTACTTTTTCTGCACATTTCATAAAAACACAGTCATACACAAGGCAGCCTTTGATGGCACACACTTTTTTCACTTATCACAATGTTTTTAAGGTTCATCCAAGTTCAAGCATTTATCAACAGTCATCCTTTCTACAGCTGAATAATATGCCAAATTTCACCACATTCTACTTACCCATTTCCCAGCTGATGGGCATTTGAGTTGCTTCTACTTTTTGCCTCTTCTAAATAATGTTGCCTAAACATTCATGTGCAAGTTTCTGTATGAATATTTTTTCCTTTAGTAAATACCTAGGTGTGGAATATTCTGGGCCATAAACACATATAACTTTGTGTTTACTTTTTGAGGAACTGCCAAACTGATCTCTAGAGCAGCTACACCACTGTGTACTCTGATTAGAAATACCGGAGGACAAGGCATTTTTTAGAGACCAGAAAATTACAAATGAAGGACATTATCTTTCACAGGCTGCCCAAGGTTAAAAGATAGAAAGAAGAAATATTTTATTAGAGGAAATGTTTTATTAGGGGACAAAGTCATACTGGCTCATTTTCAGCCAAATTTAGCAAAGCTCAATTCACATTTCAGCCACATGTTAAGGTCTTAACGTGAGAAGCTTGAGTCTCTAAGGAAACTTTTCTCAAGCAGTATAAGTACCTGCAAGATATGGTTTAATGCATGTAATGTGATTTCCCATTCAGTAGGGAGGCATAAGCTTGACACTGCCCACTTAGCTTTATTTCTGGAAATTAGCTTTTGCAAAAATAAAAAGACTAGTCTTGTTTTAAACCACTAAACTGCCAGAATGGATCTCATCCATTATATTAGTCTTTATTATAAAATTTTTAAAAAGATAAATTCCATATGTCTAGAAGATTAACAGAGGTTAAGATAGCATAAGAACTGGTGGCAATGTGTGTGTGTGTGTGTGTGTGTGTGTGTGTGTGAGAGAGAGAGAGAGAGAGAGAGAGAGAGAAAGAGAGTTTATGTTCCATAGAAGGAAGGATCCAATCAGTAACTGCCAACTACTACCCTGTTTATTTAGCTGGAACCTATCACCACATTGGCTGCTACCAAATTATAGAGAGTATCTCTTTGAAAGAGAGCGACATAGAAGGTAAAGAATTGTGACTCGGTTTATATGCGTTACTCTGAATGGAGTAATAACAAATGGAAGAAATATACTTACAATCAAAAATGAAACTGGTGTGGTGACACATGCCTATAATCTCAGCACTTGGAAGACTGAGGCAGGAGGATCGCCATGAGTTCAAAGCCAGCCTGCGCTACATTGTGAGTTCAAAACAAGCCTGAACTGCACAGTGAGAGCTTGTCTCAAAATAAAATAATCAAATAAGATAAAATAAACCTACCTACTCTGGTTTAGATAAATGTCCATGAATTTAAGGCTAGTTTCCAGGGAGACACTATTGGGAGTCTGGGAGACCCATAGGAGATGAGGCCTAGTAGGAAGATCTTAGTCACTAGGGGCTGCCCGTGGGAATAACTGTCAGACCTCAGCCCTTTCTTCTCCCTCCTTAGCCTCCTGGCCTTGAGAGGAGCAGTTTGCCCAGCTGTGCACTCCCAGACATCACCACCCAACACATTCACCAGAACCCCAAAACGATGCAGATATGTGATCTTGGACTAGCCCCTCCAGAACCATGAGCTGAAATAAAACTTTCCTCTCCATAAGCTCATTATTTCAGGCATGTTGTCATGTTGCTAATATATGCATTTATATAACTAAAACTAATTTTTTTTTCCTCCCATCAAAGATTTATCTATTGATGCTGCTCAACCTTTCCCCCAAAAAAAGTTTACTAAAGGTCACAAAGTCAAACAAAATTTCCTCTCCTGTTTGGAAAACTTGTCCAGCCTCTAATCACACAGAAAGCCTGTACCTTGTGTTACAGGGCAGTTTATCCAGTCTTTACTCCCCACAAGAGCCCATTTCCAAGGAAAAATCTTTCCATCTATGCGATCTTCTCAGTTTATAAAATTCCTTTCCAAAGACCCCATGCTCAGTGGATCAGCTGATCTCCAATACATGCGGCTGCAGAGAAGGAAGACACAGGTGGGGGTGGGGTAGAGAGCTCCCAGCAACCAGGGGCCGTGGAGCAGGGGAGGCAGCCGTGTCTCAGTCCTCAGTCAGCCATAGAACCAGGGATGTTGCCTTCCCCGGGGATGCAGGAAGTACTCTGGGGTGACCTAGCAGACCACCGAGATGGGGCATCTCACCACCAGCCCCAAAAGGCATAGAGAAAAGAACAACTGCATGAGCCAGAGAGGGGCCTGGCTCCTGACACTCTCCAGGATGTCTCTAGGCCTCTGTTCCTCCAGCTCTGAGGTGGAGGTTTATGGTGCCATCTGTTTGAGAGAATGCATGTGAGAACGTTGCTACCAAATGAGTGAGAAACTGTAAAATCAAGACACTAACTCTTCAAATTGAGCATGTATCCTTTTTTAACGTTTTTTAAAAGACAAAAACAAAAAAGGAATAAAACCATACAGGATTTCAAAAAAAATAGCAAGAAATCAACACTAGTTAATATATTGCATATTGTTATTTTTAAAGTAGTGTTCATATTCCAAGATTTAGGCATAAAAAATGATCAAACAAACAATGAAAACACAAACTGTTCCTTATGATGAACTGACAGATTAGTAGTATAGTTATCTATCTTGCATATATATATATATATATATATATATATATATATATATATAATATTTTCTCTTCCTTCTTTTCTACTTTTTCCTGTGTCAGATATTCTTTCATTTTGAAGTTTCCATTTCATTTTCACAATATTTATTGTACATTTTGGATCTTATTACTCTTTTAGTTTTTTGTTTTTGTTTTTTGTTTTGTGGGTTTTTTTGTTGTTTTTACACTAGGGAGACAATACAATATTTACATACACAAGCTTGATTTATTTCACTTATGAGTGTGGTCTCAAGTTGCATCCATTTATCTATAAAAGCCTCAAGTTTATCCTTCATTATAGCTGACTAGTACTCCATTGTATAAAAATACCACATTTTTTTATTCATTGCTTGGTTGATGAACATTTGGGTTGTTTCCAAGATTTAACTAGTACAAATTGTGCTGCTACAAACATGGGAGTACGCAAAGAGCTCATAAACACAATGCAAAGTTCACAGGAAGTACTTCAAAGAATCAACAACTGGAATCTCATCTTATTAAAAAGTTTTTGCACATCAAAAAAAAAAATCACCAACAGAGTGAAAACAAAGGAATCACCAACAGAGTGAAAAGAAAACCCACAGAAGGGGAAAAAGTTTTATTCAACTGTCCCTCTAACAAAGGACTTCTATCTAGAAAATATAAAGAATTGAAAAACATCAGACTCCCCAAATTCAAAGGCCCAATCCAAAAATGAGCATCTGAGATGAACATGAAGTTCTCAGATGAAGAAATACAAATGGCAAATAAATCCATGGAGAAACGTTCAACATCATTGGTCATTTGACAAATGCCAATTAAAACAACACTGAGATTCACTCCAGAAACAATAGCCATCATCAAAATAACAAATGTTGGAGAGGTTATGAGGGAAAAGGAACGCTTCTCCACTGTTGCTGGAAGTGTAGACTGGTGTAACCACTGTGGAAATCAGAAAACTAGGGTAGGCTCCTAGAATTGCAGCTCTACTAACTCCCCAGGGGATGAGAGCAGTGTCAATCAGGACCCACACTCAGAATCACTTGCTGAAGCACTGGATCAACGCCAGCTGTTTTATAACGACAATCATGAGGCATGTCTAGCTTGAACAGTAAGAAGAATTTTACTTCCAAAATAAGTGAGGAAATGTATATATACAGCTCAGTGTCGCATGGCTATGTGTCATGATTAGGCTCTTAAAGTCAGAACAAGCAGAGAGTGACCTTTGGTTGTCCTTTAACTCAACTGAAAGGCGGGGACCAAGTCTACTACTCCTGAGTAGATCCTTGACCCTGTAGCTTGGGTTTCCCTTTACACACATACACACACAATCACACCCCCTAATTACCACTGTAGGGAGAGTGCCAGAGCTAAGTAAAATGCTCCCCATACCTGTAAATTCTGCACACAGCTAAGAGGGAATGAGCCACTAACAGTGCTTCCAGTGAGTATATGCCTTTACAGCTTTCAGAAGCTTTCCAGCTGATGGAGAGAGTCAGGTCTCCTGAAGAGATAATGAAACTGATAAGTGGAGCAGAAAGGGGAGCCCAGAAATTGACCGCACAAAGGTATATACCCAACAGATTTTGGGGGAGATCGTTTTGAGGCAGGGTCTCATTATGCAGTGCAGGCTGGCCTTGAGCTCACTTTGTAGCCCAGGCTGGTCTTGAACTTGCAAGGATCCTCCTGCCTCAGCCTTTTGAGTGCTGGGATAACAGGAGTGCACCACCACACTCAGCCTTCAATTGATTTTTTCATAAAGAAGCACAGGCTATTCAATGGAGAAAGGCCGGTCTCTTTAAAAGTGTTGGGGCAACTGGACATCCATGTGCAAAAGAAAAATAAAAAAAGAGGAAGGAAGGAAGGGAAAGAATCTAAATAAAGAGCTGAGCCTTTCAAAAAATTCACTCAAGTGGCAGAAAGGCCTCAATGAGCAGGGCAGGCAGTAGAATGAAGGAGAAAAGTAGACAAACAAAGGCAGAAAAATAGCATAGCAGAAATGAGGCAGAGAAGGATGGCTAGAATCGCTAACATAGATGGCCTTGATACACTATATTGTAAATAGTGCACCAGGATTTAAAACCCACATTACTCACACCACTCTGCTTAGATGTATTCTGTTCTAGTCATTCTACCTGTACTAGATTTGAGGGCACAGACAGTAATCCCAAAAATAACAGAATATAGTACGGTAATCATCCTTAATTTCCTGTTAATCTAAAGCTCTGTAAAACCTACACTGTTTTACCATGACTGATCGTAATCAAATCTGGTTTGTTGGATCACTGTTTGGTATTGATAGTTTATTCAAAGCTGTTATGATTGATAGTATCAAGTCTGAGGGTATAGGCAACTGCAATGAAGATGACAAGAGTATCCACTATGGTTTAATTATGCCTTTGAAGTTTTATACTGTCTACAATGTTTTATTTTTACTAATATTGTTATGTACTACTATATTCAATTATGCATGATGATATAGACAGTTCTATTAAAGATAATAAAAAACAACACAGTAATCATTGTAGATCACCTTGTACTATGGTTTTATATAACTTTTTGGTTTCATGTTTTTATAGGAATTTGTTTTGTTTTATCTTGCTAGGTTTTGTTTTTCCCTCTAATACAGAAAGGATAGAAATACATGTAGAGACTCATGCATGCGTAGCTGTTTACAGTCTTACTGTTTGAATATCTGCTTTGTATGCTTTAATTTTGTAATTTGAACAACTATTTCTAAGAGGACAATATGTAATTTATCAACTAGTGATTTCTTATTGTTTATCTTTTTTAAAATTCTGTATTATCTCTACCCTTTACATGCTTTTGTTTCTCTTCAAATAATAAAAAAAAGAAAAAAATTCACCCAAAATCAATGGTTGACCCAAATATAAACTGCAGAACTGTACTTAGCAAGAGCCAGAAGAAAATAATAATATTAATAGTAATAATAATAACTGGGTGACTACTGGGTATGAGTTTCATGATAGGTACTTTTTATAGTTTATCATACTAATTTTTAACTTTATCATTCCCAGTTTAAAAAGCTTTTTCCCCCCAGCGAAGTTTATTTTTTCAGTGTCGCACCTGGGTACATCTGGGGCTGGGACCTCACTGTCCTATGGGCAGGAGAGCAGCCTGCCTGCGGAAAAACGCTTCTTGCCCTCTTTCTAGCTGGAGCACTGCCTTTTATTTTTATTTTTATTTATTTGCCATCTTGAGACAGGATCTCACTATGCAGTTCAGGCTCACCTTCAGCTCACTTTGTAGCCTAGGCTGCCCTCGAATTCACAGCACTGTTTTTGCCTCAGCCATCCAAGTGCTGGGATTACCAGCGAGCACCAGCGAGCACCACTGCAGGGCACTGACTTTGAACTGGCTGTCTCCACCCCTCCCAGGAGTGGAGACAAAGCCTCATGAGGCAGAGGGGACCCACAGGACCCATCCTCTTCTCCTCTGTGTTCTTCACCTCCTCCACCTCACCTCCTCCACCGACTGAACGGAAAGTGAAACTCAAAGTTGACATTGGTTCTGTTGATAGCACAGAAAAATGCTCAGCTGGGTTCATGAAGGCAGCACGTGGGGCTGATGTGCGCCTCACCCAGAATCATGAGTGATGATTTTTTTTCTCAGTGGTAACCGCCTCCTTAATCTCTCTGAAACTCCTCCCTCCCTCTTTTTCTCTTATTTTCTGAGACAGGGTCTTACCATGTAGTTCAGGCTAGCCTTGAACTCACTAGGTAGCCAAACTTCCAGGGATCCTCCAGCCTCGGACTCCAGAGTTCTGGGGTTACAGGCATGCACCACCACACCCAGTGTCTCTTTCTTGTTGAATAAAACTGTTTGCAAGATAGGAAAGCATCTTAGGCCAGTCACGGGCACTTCCGTGTGAATGAAAGCCAGTGTGTCTGCTCTCCCATGAATGAGTATCGCAGGCCATGGTTCGAGCTGTGGAACAACCATCTTTGAACCCTTTAAGGATATTTCTCAGAACAGCTAAGTACAAGGAAGAGGAGAGGCACTTCCCAGGTCCATTTAAGTCCACACCTTGACATGCAAGAACATTCTATAGCTGCTCCTAACTGCCAGGGAACTCAGATTAATTCTTAGACGTCCCATGAGAGTTATAACTCATCCTTTCAGACACTTGCTGGTTTTCACAGCTCCTCTTCTCCTCTAGGTCCAGGAAGCAGTTTGGGAGCCCTGGAGGCTCCACGCCCCCTGGACACCTGCCCTCCGCCCTCCAGATGCCCTTCCTGGCTGCTGCCAGATCTCACTTGAAAAAGCACAGCATAAGCTTCGAGGGCCAAATATGGCTGTGGGTCCTTCAACAAATGCTCAGGGAGCACGACCCTTGGGAGCAGAAAGCTGATCGGGGCCTGACACTGCCGGTGCCCCAGAGCCTGTCACTCCTCTCCACCGGAAGGACATTGACACTCTGAGCCAGTGGAAAATTCAGTGTGTTCCAAGCAAGAGACACAAGTGTGCTCCCAAAATGAACACTGGCATTTGGCAGCGCTCCAGGGCATTATAAATATAATCTTCCCGAGGTGAGAGTGTGTGCAAGGGGAAGAGACACGGAGAGCGTGTGCGTTGGTGTGGTGACAGATCGGGGAGCCAGGGAGGGCCCAGGGCCAGCGAGTATCAGTGTCGGGAACGCAAGGCCAGGCCTGGGGAAGGATGTCCACAGGAAGCCCGGGGGCTGAGCTCAGGGCTGCCCACTGCTTCTTCCCCTGAGAAATGAGGGGAGAGGAAGGAGGAGAGGAGGAGAGGGAGGCAAAAGAGTGGGAGGAGGACAGGAAGCAGGGAGATTTACCAGGCATAAACCAAGAGCCACAGACTGAGACAGAGGCGGCCAGAGTAAGACATTGCTAATAAATCACAGCCTCCTGCAGTGGGTACAGGTGTTTCCGGATTTGTTGTGTTTTGCAGGCCACCTAAACTGATGACTACACCCTCCACGGGAGGATCCCCCCTCTCTCGTCAAACAGATGGGTTTGCTGAGGATGGGTTCGGTCCCTTCTCTGCTTCAGGGACCTCCAGCCAGTCTCTGTGGCTGAGGGATAGAGTGGAGGGATGGAAGATGACCCTACAAAGGGATCATTATAACCAATATGGCCCCAAGGCGCTGACTCGTATCCGTTTTGCACCGCAACCTCTTAGTTGGCTGTAAATCCTAAAGAACCTTTCTCAGAATGATGCTTTTATTTATTTTTATTTTGTTCTTTTTTTTTTTTTTTTCCTGAGACAGGGTCTCACTATGTAGCCCAGGCTGGCCTTGAGCTCACAGTGATCCTTAGTTTCCTGAGTACTGGGATTAAAGGTGTGGGCCACCATGCCTGGCCAGAATGATGCTTTTAAAGCACAAAAAATATGAAAAACTTCAAAGAAAGTCAATTCTATTATTATAGCATCAAATAGTTGATATATAATAATATCACACAATGATACTTGTGTTCCTTTATCGGTGTTTTCAATAAGACCTTGTGAAGGGGCAAATAATGACCTTTATTTCAGAGAGTGGTGGGAGAAACAATATTTCCAAGTGGCTGCAGCAATTATCAGGTGTTATGAAAAGATCTGTGGTTTCCATGGTGACAAAGTCCCAGGTGCTCCAAATAAAACTGAAGTGTGTTGCCCACATTCTTAACAGAATCAGATGCTGATCTCAGAAAGCAAGAACTGAATAAAGTTGCACTTTTTTTCCCATTCAGACTCAGGAACCAGAGCAAAGATTTATCAAGGAAAGGGAGCCATGGGCGATTACAACGGTAATGAAAGGAGCAACAATGACACATCCACTTCGGCTGTAACCATGACAACCACCTGCTTGCTGGACTCTGCCCTGGGCCAGGTGCTGCTTAGGTATCTCTCCGAGAAAGCCATCATTTTGTCCACTTTACAGACTAGGAGAATGAGGCTCAGAGATATCAGGAACTTGACTGGGATCACAATGGATAAGCAGGTGTCCACTGCTATGAATAAAAGTCAGTGCTGTGTACCAAGAAGCTATATTCACCATGTCTCACCGTGAGTGGTGCGTGCCTCTGTGGGAGGGCGGGGGCCAGAGCGGTTTGCCCCAAAGCGCTCTTTCCTTTTTTTCATCCATGCTCAAAGAAATGGGCTTGTTTGAACAGCCATCACTCACCTTGAATGTCCGGTTCCCGCTTACTGACGTTTGCTCAGGCTTTTCAGTTGAAGCCTCAGTCTGCTTCGGTTACGCCATGTATGTTGGGTACTATGTGTTCCGGACCCTGAACATTCTTTGATAAATATGTACCCTCATGTTTTGGAAGCATATTGTTTCTTGGAGAAAACAGGTATGTGAATAGGTGAATTATAACCTGCTGCAATTGGAAGCCAACATCCAAGAAGAATCCACTGAAGTATGGAATTGGAAAGTCCAGCGGTGGAGCAGGCCTCAGGCATGGTCTGAACTAGGCTTCTCATAATGCCAGGCCAGGAAGTGTGTGACAACTGACCCTTCTGAGAACAGAAAGCCTTGATTTGTAGTGCTTGCCAGTTTCTAGGTATACATTTTCCCATCATGATCTGTTTCAAGCTACCAACATAGCATCATCAAAGACTCTAGATGGTGCAATTATCAGCAAGACCAAAAAGTAGCTTGGTCATATTTGCCCAAGGTCTTGTGCCTGTCGATCAGATCATCCCTTCAGACCTGAGACACTCCCGCCCTACCCTCCTGCCTGGGGAGTGGTGGTTGCTGACGGCTCACACCTAGCTCCTCCCTAGGCATTGCCCAGGCCGGAGGAGCTGCCAGACCTGTGGAGGTGGCGCTTGTTGAGCGAAAACTTCCTCTAATGGCTGGTCAGTGGGTGAGAGCCTGGCCCCACTGCAAGGGGTCAGGTGAGGGCTGTTTTGCAAACATAATGTAGGTCAATTTCGCCCTGCTATCAAGCCTTTCTTTCTCCCTTGCAGCCAGTGAGCTCTCATCATAAACTCCCTGCATGTGAATCTCCAAGTCAGCTTGCACAGAACCCAATCCACAACACCCATCCCTGAACAAGTCACCCGCTGTTGTACACAAACTGGGGTCCATCCCAGAGATGAGTGTGGATCAGTCCCACCCACATCCAAGACTGCTCTGCAGTGAGAGACGGTCACTGGGGGTGGATCTTGAGACATAACTACAATGTCTTTTAAATAACACAATGGGCAAAGAGGGGTAAAAGACCTTTGAGCCTGCCATGTGATTTATCTGAACAATATTGGCATCCAATGACCAGGGCATTATAGATACAGAGAAAGAAGGAAGCAACACCTGGAAAGAACCACAGCTTGACCTTAATATTATTCCTAGCTGATCTGTCACTCACGGCCAGGCCATTTTGTTTCCCCACTGGACGTGAACAGTCTCACAGAATCCAACCTCAGGCATGCTTGCTCTCAGCCACAATAAAATGGGACATAATAAGGTCACTGCATAATTTATAATTTTGTCTACAGACAGAATGCCCCCGGTGAAATCCTCAGTCGCAGAAACCTGGCTTCCTGATGGTAATCATCCTACAGCAAACCTTCTTAGATCCTTACCCCACTGAAATCCAGTTCTTATCATAGATTCTTCTGAACACTGAGGCAGGCGTCCCATTGTGCATATTCTTCCTTAATCAACAAGGAACAACCCCTCAGTTGATTGATTGCCCTTTGACTGAAAACCTTCCAACAGCCTCCGAGGGTAACAGAGTGTGCAGACACCCCTGCTGCTACTTTTCCGAGGGACCTTGCAGTACAACTTGGTGCTGAAGGATGATCAGGCTTTTCCAGGCAAAGCAGGGTCACAGGGAGGTCATTCCAGGCACAGGAAGCAGCCTGTGCTCCTGCAGGAGCAGGAAGGGGAGCTGAGAACGAAGGCAGAGATTTATGTAGGTCTCACTTGATGCTGTAGGGAGGGGACAAAGATGTCCAAATTGGAGCTCTAAGTTGCAACAGTTCTTGGAGTAGCTATAAATATTTTTATTCCCAATCTTGTTCTCTTTGTTTGGAAGGAGAGGAAATAGGAGAGACAGTGGGCAAGACAGTAAAATCAAACCGCATTATTTAAGTTTTCCCAACTGGAATTTAAGGTACCTGGTGGATAACACCAAATCCTTTTCTCCCTGGATGCCATGACTTCTGAGAAGACATCATAATCTTCTCCCCCAGATTTAATAACCAGCACTTAACTTCATAATTCCTCTTTGCTTTGTCAGAATTAAGAGCAGTTGAGTTAGTCACTTCCTCTGTGGTCACTAAAGATCTTGTAGTATATTTTTCTCTAGCCAAATGAGACTTCCAGATATCCTGTTAGAGAAGGGGCAGGTGTCTTCCCAGTTCCTCTGTAGAAGCATTCGCTGAAGTCGTGAGGTCCCAGGAGGTTTGCAGCAATCTCCGTTATGGATCCAGGCCAGTGTGTGTGTGTGTGTGTGTGATAATCTTTGACTCCCTCCAATGTGGCCCCCAAGCTCAAATCTCTTCCTCAGGAAATGACATCTGCGCTCACAGGTAGCAGAACTGTGAGACACCCCCCCTGTGTGTCTCAGCCCTGAACCATACAGACCTTTTCCGGGAAGGAGCTCCCCCTACCCAGTGCAGTTCTGTCTGTGTTGCCTGCCCATCACGGGGCACTTGCGCACCCCACCTTGCCTTCCCTTGCCAGTGGGTTTTATGAGTACTCCGTAAGCATTTGTTGATTATGGGTCTTTTACAGGTAGCGTAGATCTCATAAAGCCGAAGCAGACAAAATGTAAGAGTGTGTCCCATTCTTACAAGTCCCTCCTTACACCACCCTAGAGAATTTTGTGAATATTTGTGAAATCCATGCCTTGGATTTTACCACCTACAGGTATCAATGAACCATGTAGGTATTATCTTCTGATTTAAACATATATTGGATTACAATATATCATTTTACTATGAGCTTTTTTTCCCTCCGTATTGTCTTTTGAGATCCAGCTTTACTGTTAATATATGCAAAGACAGGGAGATAAATCTTATGCAAATGGGAAGAGAACCAAGAGATGGGAGGAGGGGCAGGGAGAGGAGGGGAAGAAGTAGAGACTTAAGATGTGTTATGTGAATGTGCGGACTCCCGTGATGAATGTAATCATTATGTGCTGCAAATGCGTACTGATAAAAATTTTAAAAGAAAACCTACAGCTGCGTTCTGCTTACATTCATCTTCTCCTCAAAAAAAGGCTCTTAAAATAGTGCCAAGTAAACATTATTTAAGTATAAGCTGCTATTATTTGGGTTTCGATCATTCCTGATGATGTGTTTTACAGTTCTCTACCAGTGATCCTTCTGCATTTTGTTTACCTCCCCCAACATCGGTGGCTATTTAGGTTGTTCCTAATTTTTTGCAGGGATAGTTAATACCTCAAAGAAGATCCTTAAACACATCATGTGTATGTGTCCAAGAGTTGGTCTGTACTTAAAAGTGGATCTGCCAGGTTGTAAAGAAAATGTATTTTAAGATTTGCTAGTTGCTTTCAAAGCATCTGTGCAAACACCCGTGCATGAGAATTCCTGTATTTCTGTATCTTTGCTAGCCATTACTGATTTTTCAAAAATGTATGGATGCAAAGTGATAGTCTTGGTTTAGCTTGCATTTTTCTGATTACTAGTAAGACTGGATTTTTTTTTCCCTATATTTATTTGCCACTGTTTGGGACTTAAGCTTTCCTGGAGTCACAGACCCCTCTGGGGACCTTCCCTAGAAGAGCACATGGGTGTGCAACCTCAGGCTTTATGTATACATTGGGGGTGGGGGAGTCAAAGAGACCCTGGGGATCCCCCCCCCCAGGATGCCTCAGAGGACAGACTTTCCAGCTTTAGTGGCTGTAACGACCTCCTGGGCAGTTGTAAAAATGCAGATTCCCAAGATCCATCTTCAGGTAACGTGACTCGTGACTCACGACTCACGGAGTCTTGGGAAGGTGCTGAGGGTGAGTGCAGGTGACAATTCTAAAACAGCTCTGGGGGCTCCTGATTTTCTGCAGGAAACGCCTAGTTCTGTTTTCCAAAACTGCCTCTTCTCCCATAGCTTTGAAATAAGGAAAAAATCACCAAACTTAATGCACAAAGCTATAACTTGCCTTCAAATAGATTCTGTAGCTACTTTAAAAACCAAGGGCACTCCGGTGGGTCAACCTTTCGGCTCTCATTTCCTTCACTGCTTAGCTGGGAGCAGAGAGGAGGAGACAGATGAAGAGAGTGGCATGTGATGCAAAGAAAAACAGGAGGCAAAAATTGGGAAATTCTAAGCTATGCAGAAGACGCCACATTAAAACCACCTTCTCACTGGATGTGAACAGCTTGTGTTTGGAATGTCTTGTTTCTAATTTTATCACTAGTGAGCTCATTTTTTTTTTTTTTTTTTTTTTTTGCTCAGCCAGATACTTTGAAGATTCTTTTGTGAAGAGAAGGAAATAAATTTAATTCCCTTTCAAATAGAAATTCACATAAATGACTTTTACAAGATGAAGAATACACAAACCCGAGCATTTACAGGACATTTTGAGAGCACTTAGGAATCCCGGCATGATGGTGATCATGACATTACACATACATATTTTCTCCCCTTTCTTTTTCAGGCTTGCAGGTGTTCTGAGACTTAACCCTGGCTTTTGATTCTGTTGTGTGCCAGGATGCTCCTCTCAGAACCCTTTAGTGACAGCTTCCTCTAGAACACTTGCAGGAATTCAGCTCCATGCCTGTCCCCAGGAATAAGCACTGGAATCCAGTTCTAAGACCTCAGGATGACTCACTAGGTAACTCTGGTTCAGCAACAATAGGAAAATGACTCAGTTGCTCTGTTTGTAAAACTGCGGCAGCAATGCTGGCTGCCTGCCTCACAATGAAGAGCCGAAAGGCAGCCTGGGAGTGGAAGCTCAGCAGACAGACAGCGCAGCAGTCCTGAGGAAGTCAGCTCCCACCCCTGTCTCTGGAGATGCTACCTTCCTGGGTTCCTCACGGATTCAGAATGCAAAGTAGACCAGTAGGCTTTCAGAAACTTTCTCTTGCTTTTTATTATATTCAGCAGCCATAAAGTGTTCCAGAGTTTCAGGCTCTAACTCAATCGAGTGTGATCAAAAAATAGAAAATGATTAAGCTTCTTTTTTTATAAATACATTTTATTCAAGGATAAAAAGAAAGAGGAGAAGAAGAAAAAGATGGAGAAGAAGGAAATCTACAACAAAACTTCAAAATATGTCAATTGGGGATAACAATGGCATACGCACTGAATATCATCATACCCAAATCTAGAATGATTAAGTTTTTAAAATTTATTACAGTAAGACACCTGACCACGACTCCCCCTCAAACTCCTTACCTTGCTTCGAACACACCCATCATTCAGTCACCTTCTGAATCAGGAAGTCCTCTTTCATACACATCTTTACAAAGTGTGTTTTTAAAAAATACAATAAATCCTGCTCCCAAGTGCTATCCAGTGGGAAGGCAACCTCATAAACACATTACAGTGTGTTCTCATCTGCCTTCTTCACCGGACCCTGCACTGTCCGACTTCTAGCCCTTCCTCCAAGTCAAAATGACCATGAAAGGTCAATGTTCTGAATGATTCAGAATTTCAAGACAGCCACCACAGCACAACTGAGGACATTTATAAATGTGTTCACAAGGCAAGAATTACAACTGATCTACAGATGTATATATGAACACTGTATTAATAACTGAATACTTACACATGGAGAAACACACATACATACACACATCTCAGCATTTTTCTGGGACTAAAAACAACAGATTTAGGTGGAGGGGCTACTTCTGGTGACACATAGTTCTTACCTGTGTTTATGTAGGTTATGAACACAATTGCAGCGATGGAGCACAAGTAACCACAACCTAAACCAAATAGTTGTTTATTTCTCATTCATATAATTGGATTTTTCCATAGTACCACAAACCAGTATTCCTCCTACCTTTCTTAGGCTATTACCCTTGGCTATATGATCCATGTGGCTCACACAACAACCACACCCAGCTGATAGAATCCCGATAGAATGGGGAACAGAAGAAAAACACGTCTTGTTTTCCAGGCCCTCACTCTTCAGAAACCTTTGGGCAGAACTTAGTCACATGACTACTTCTAGTTACAAAGGAACCTAGGCCCTTATTCTGAGTAGCACAGGTCCAGATGAAAGCCAGAATTCTCTAACAAAAAAGAAGGGAGAAATAAATATTGTGACCATTATCTATCTGCACCACACCACCCAGCAATTTAAAAGAGATTTTTTGTTAAAGCGTAGAGATGTAGATTTGTCAGAATCACTGAGAAAAAAATCCCAGTGGACTTGAAGCTGGCACTTAATTGGTCTCACAAGCATACCAGTCTATCATGTAGCTGTTGGTTCAGGAGCATGACAGTTCTCAAATTCATGTCTGTCTCTTAAATAATTTATACTTCCATAGCTTAATCTCTAATAAACTTTAACACCCCTTCTTATATCAAAGTTAAGTTTTCATACTGCGGGTAGAGCTTCATGTGTTTTATTTCCATGAGATTATCACTTTAATTGCCATCTACCCTAGGCTAGAAGATAAATGCCTCAGGTTTGAATTCAAAACTCTGTCTGCATGCCACTTCAGAAATAAGAATAAAAAGCCAGTGAGCCTGCCCGGAATAGGATAGGCTATGACAGATCAGCTAGACCCACGGTAAGAATTACAGTAACCACAGAACAGTTAAAATCCAGGGAGACTCGCTGGGCACCAAGGGCTTTCACCTGCGTCATTTTGTTTAGAACATCAGAAAAACGGAGAAGGGTTACGGATTAGGAAAAGCTTAAGTAGTTTCCTTACTTAACCGCACAGCTACCAAGGGGCGGAGCCGGGACTTTAACTCAAGGATGTGATTGGCTTGTTGGTAGCTGAAACCACTGACCTATGCAGCCTTACTGATGGGGCTGTGATTATTGTTTAGCTCATCATTCCCACCCACCATCACACACACACACACACACACACACGAGTATGTGAAGAAGTGAGCTAAAAACATTTTATGCACAGTGTCCATGTAGCCCTCGTACAATGAAGAAATGCAGAAAAGTTATAAATTCATTCAAAACTAGTTTTAAATCTGGTGATTTTCTGTGATTATTGAGAGCCACAAAATCTAAGTTATTCCAGATGTCAGATGCACAGGCCATTCTCGGGTAGCGCCTGCTGCTCGTGCAACTCGTTCTATAAACGACTCAAGTCTGCCTCGACAGAAGCGAGGACACCAGGAAGGCACATGTGGCTTTATTCCTAAATTAGGAGCAAAAGAGGCATCCGATAATTACACTTGGAGCGAATCAATGTTTCCCTTTCATGTATTATGTTAGAAATATCTGCGACCTATTAGAAATGGTTAATAAAAATAATTATGGTATTAGATGTTGCTGTGCTTCAAAATTTGATACTAAGAACTTAGACTATAAAAAGTTTTGCTTAATCCATGCTAACTTATCACAGGAATTTAATATCCCCACTGACTTGTACGTGTGTCTATGTTCCCTGTGGGATTTCATTTCTATTAATAAGTTTGTTTACTGGACTACTTTTTGCCCCCAACACTTTGTGTGATCGGTTTTAAATTTGACACCAGTGGATATGAAGAAATCAAGTCATTAAGATCTCAGAGTGCCCCAGCACGTGATAATTAAGCTCCAAATAGAATGACCCCGGGCCCCATCTGTCCTTAACAAATCCATTCTTAAAAAGAAATAGATACCTTCCTCCTGGTAATTCATATAGCACACAGTGTAAAAATAAGTGGCGCTTTCTCCTCGGAAATTCCAAGTGAAAATTTCAGAAGCCTTTTCCTCTAGACTTCAGAGAAGGGGACACCTCATAGGCAGCTGAGATTTCTACTGATCTTGCACAGATTTTTTTCTTTTATGGAAAAAAGGTCAAACAAAATTTCATAGCAAAATAATAGGAGACTAGCAATAGGGTGAGTGGAAGGGGAAAGCATAGATGAAAGACAGTTATATTCTTAGTGTCTCTTAGATCATTAAAAAGGAAGGTTTGTGCTAATGTAGACCGGAGGAATTTTTATGCCTGGATCTTGTATGCTGAGCATAGATTCTTCTTTATAGCAGGGCCTCTCTCCACGTCTGTCTTCAACCCAGCCTTTCAGCCACAGGCCTGTAAAGACAGCAGCATGGCCCACAGCAAGCAAGGACCAAGGGCTCCTGAGCACCCCTACCTTCTGTCTGGTGGGGTCCTGCATCTCCTAAGGATGACTGTGCCAAACATCTTCGTGAGGTCGCTTCAAGGGCTTCGCCCCGAGTAAAATGTCTGCGAGAGGAAGACTCGTGTGTTGGCTACCTGTTTGCCTCTTTTGATATTTGCTCCCTGGATTTTTATTTTAAAATGTTTCAGAACCACAGAAAGATGGGAAGAACAGTTCAGTGAACACCCTCAAACTTTTCATGTGAATTAACCAATAGTCAACATTTTAATTTTCTGTATTCCAAAGCAGATTTGCTTTCTCTTTACATATTTGTCTGTATACTTACAGCTATGCACATTTGTGTATTTTCATTGATCTTTTTAGAAGTTATAGAAATCAGGATGTTGTGTCCCAAACATTTACACCTGGATCTCCTAAAAATAAAGAATATTTTCCCATACAGCCACAACAGCACTGTCACATCCAAGGAACTTACTATCTCATCTGATTTATACTTCATAATCAAATCTCCCCAGTTGTCTAATAATTTCCCCAGCTGTATTACCTAGATGGATTTTTTTTCCTTTGGGAACAGCTACCCATATTTTTTCAAGGTTCATGCATTGACTCTAGCTATCATGTATATCTATTCTGTCTTCATCTGAGCCTAATTATCTCCACCCTTGTCATTCTTATTTGGTTTTTCAAGTTTTTTTTTAATCTAGGACCATTGTCTTATAGAATGTGCCATATTCTTGGTTTATCTGATTATTTCCTTGTGACTCAGCTCCACTTAAGCAACTTTAAGCAATTTTGGCAAGGATGATGGTGCCATTCCCATCAACTTTGAACAAACTCGAGAACAAGCATTTTACCAAGCCTGAAAAAAAGAAAAACAATAAAAGGTCTTTTTTGTAATGAACGTGTAGCATATATTACTCTTAACAAAAGGGCGGGATGTCTGAGATAAAATGAAAAAAAGACGGACACTGATCTAGTGTCCAGGATTATTAATAACGTGTATGTGTTTGAAAGCGGCCCTTGTTAGGTCAGATCGAACATCCTTTGTTGGATCATCGGAACTCAGATTCCGGGCAGGGTCAGCCTCTGCCCTTGCACAGTGGCTAATTGCTAACTTGGTGCAATGTCAGGAATGCAGGAGGCCACCCTTCCCCACTCCGCTACACAGGCTCTATTATGTGAGCAGTGATGTTCTGCCGCTAGGATTCATCCGCTAATGAATACCTGCTGTATGTCGGGCCTGGTGGTGATCTGTTTCTTGCAACAATTCACAAAACAAAACCATCACTACGCCCCCTTTTAAAGGCGAGAAACTGAGGTTTAGCCAGGTAACTTCCCCCAAGGACCTAAGAAGCTATCTTAGGACTTGAACCAAAGTCTGCCTCAGTCCCTAAAGTCCCAAAATTCCATGCTCCCTGCCCTAATGTCACCTCACACCCTAAATAGCTTCCTTTTCCATGCACTGGAGGTGCAGAGCTGCACTCTATGCCAACAGGTTCCTCCAAACATCACAAACATTATGATTCCTGCTGAGGTTGCTGGTGTCTGGCCCCTGTTGAAGGCTCGCCACCAAACCCCACTGAAGCTTCGCCACAACCGCAGAAGGAGGATGTGCACTAAAAACGTCTTGTGGTCACTCAGTTAGGAGATGGCAGGAGGAGGGTCCAATCCACATCTGACTTCAACCCCATGCTCCTAACAAAATTCTTTTCAGCCTGGCTGTGACCAGGATTACCTTGTTCGCGGTAATGAAGGCCAAGACATGACTCATGAAGAAGCTCTGAGCTCCTTTAACCCCATGCTGCCAGGAGCCCAGGCCCAAAACAGCCCCACAGTGGGCTGGCTGCTAAGCTTTATATGCACATCAGCACTTCATGTGGAAATGTCAAGCAGGTGAGAGAGGATGGGGGTGCTGGTTTAGCCCCCCTCGGGGGTACTCCAGATGCTCACATGGAGACCTGTGTATTTGTTCTGCCTCTGTGCTTGCTCTTGTGGGCTCCTGCTGACTTTTTGTGGGTACAGCCTGAGAAAGTCTGATTTCAACATGTCTGTCATTTTCTTCTTTGAAGATTCCTTATTCATGAGAGAGGCCTGTTCACTGCCTACATAGAAGCCACTGCGGTATGAGGAGAAATTAGCAAACCATGGGGTCAACGAACCTCTGACCAATCTAGATAAGAGCCAGTGGACACATTGTCCCCTCTTCCCCTTGGGCAGCTGGCCCTGAGATGCAGCCATCCGTGTGGCCCTTGAGGAAGCACCTGGGAGATGGAGTAACCATTCATGCCTGACCCCAGGAGGAAGCTAGTTGGGTAGCAGAGCATTGCATTTGCTTTCCCTCCTCTCCTGTCTCACTCTCTGTGTCAGTCCATTTTGTGGTGCTATGACAACATGCTTCAAGCTGGGTGGTTTATAAAGATAAAAGTGCTAACTTAGCTCATAGCTCTAGAGGTTCAAGAGCATAGCATTAGCATCACAGTGAGGGCCCTGACTACATCACAAAATGGTGGAGAAACAGAAATGGAAAAGGGTGAGTGACCTAGTCTCCTGAGAACTAATGCACTTTGCAAGACTGGCATCAGTTCCTTCAGAGAGTGGTGACCCTGTAAGCCATACCTTGCCCTAAGACCACCTCTTCAAATACCTCTCACCATTGCTGCTTTAGGGACCAAGCTTCTAATGCACGAACCTTCGTGGGGAGAACCACTGTCCAACCATAGCAGTGTCCTTTCCCTCACATTTGGAGAACAAGAGAAGACAAAAATGCAGTAAAGGTGTGGAAATGGAGGTGGAAGAACAGAAGAAAGTCCAGGGCCCAGGACTGTCATGGAAGCCCTGGGAAGGAGGGAATGTGTGAATTGGTGTCATGCCCAGGCTGCTGTGGGGAGAGCCAGATGCCAGCCCCTTCCCACATGTGGGCTGGGAACAAGAGCAAACCCCACCCCCATGCCACCCCATAAGTGACCAGCTGATCCGGGGAAACACAGGCTGTGATGCCAGGTATTGAGGTAAAATACAATTTGATGGTTGTAGTGTTTAGTGTTTCACTGACCTTGCAGATCTAAAGCTGGTAGTCTAAACATCTATTCAGAGGATAACAATATGCAATGGAGCATCTATGCAGGATCTCCTTCTGAAGTGGTAGGCATTGCTAATTCCCTATTATCTTGTTTTGAGGTCCTATATCATTTTCATCATTTTGTTGGGTTGGGTTTTATTGTTTTATTTTGATTGATTTTGTTATATCCAATGGTAGCCATTTTGGATTTACCGTTGTCTTGTTTTGAAGTCCTTTATTGAGTACATTGTTTTGTTTTTATTGGTTCTAGTCTGCTCTGTTTCATTTGATTTTTACTATGTCTGAAGATATTTGCAGCTATTTTGAAGACAACAGAAGGCATTACGGTAGCCATTGTTGATTGTTTTGAAATCCTGTGTCACACGGATTTGTTTTGATTGGCTTTATTGTTTTTTTTTTGCTTGATTTTATCCTCTTTAAAATAAAAATAGTTGTAATAATAATAATAAAAGAAATAAAGAGACTAAACTGCCAAGGATGTGCCAGGTTAGTGTCTTCTCCCTGAGACTGCTTTGTTCTGCTCCCAACTCTCCACTTTTTCTCTAGAATTTTCCTTAGTTAGGCATTCAAGAACCTTAAGACCAGGAGCAGGAGTTCCCTCCTGCCAACCTTTGGAAGAGAAGCTGGGCAGATGCTCGAACGGGCATGTCCTCCTGGTCCCATGAGCTTTGCAGGGAGGTGAGGTCTTGGGTGAGCCCAAGCTATAAAAGAATGGGACGTGGGTGAGGCAGTTACCGCAGGAGCTGTTTACCAGACCTACCACCGCCTCCCTTGCCTGCTGGACTTTGCACTCATTAGAAAAGCCAAGAGAATGGCTGAGTGTGCTTAGATATTTGGTTTCTGGGGGACTTTCTTACCATAGGCATTGGAGTCAGAGTCAGTCTGTGTTCTGATTTGTAGTTGGAAACACTTCCTTCCTACAGCGGCGGGGAGGAAACATCTTATTGAACTCAGCCACTCCAAAGACTTTGTGTAAGAGGAATAGCAAATAGAGATGGTGTGGATGCTTCTTCCTCCACGTGGGGTCGTAGCCTTTGCTGTGCAGGGGGAGTTCTGTGCCGTGATTTGCTCCCAAGAGTCACTGTGGCAAAGAGCGAGCGTTTCTTCCTTCACACCTCCCTCCCTGTCCCTATGTGTTCTCCACCATGCTCAGTAGCATTTTAGCAACCAAGCGGTTGCTAAGCTAAAAGGTGAAGCCTCCACCTGTTCCCCTCCATCCCTCCAGTCTACCAGTGTATCCTGCTGGAGCCAGCTGCAAAATGTGTACCGAATCGATCCACTTCTCTCTGTCTACACCATACAACCTAACCTAACCTAACCATCACCACAACCCAGGTGGATTTAGCTTACGTGACCTTCTGCTCTTTACCCCTCTGCACTGTAATCACACAGCTGCAGGCAGAGTGAGCCTTTTCCTTTTATCTTGCTTATTTTTTATATTTTTCTTACTTAAAAATTTCAGACACAGAAGTAGAAAGCCTAGTCAATCACTCACTCACCTTTAATAAGTATCCAGTGATAGCCAATCCTGGATTCACCTCTAGCTCTCATTTTGAGGTAAATCTCAACAGACCATATGGACTATCAATGATACAGTTGGTGAGTCAGTTTTCATCTCTTAAAGATAAGGACTTTTTAAAATAATCATAGCAAAACACCGATCAATAAAAATTGCCAACTTGTTTTTATCGGTAAGCACATCACATTTTTAAAAATGTAAACAAGAGTTGAGTGTTGTGGCACACACACCTGCACCCCAGTTATTCAGGAGACAATAGCGTCACAAGTTCAAGATGAACATAAGCAGCTTAACACGAGCATGCTTCGGGAAAGAAGGAAATGAGCAGTTGGGGGGGGAGTCTGGCACTGTGGCTCGATGGTAGAGCACCCCTGGGTTGAATCTCTCTACCTTTCCCCTCAAAATCACGCCACTTCTTTGCTAAGGGCTTCCAATAGTGCTTTGCATAAAGCTGTGCTCGTCAGACCTGATCTCACACGGCTCCTGCCTGGTCTCTGGTCCCCTTCCCATCAGGTCTCCCCGTCCGCCACACACCAGCCCTTGGCCCCCATCCTGACACTCAAGTGCTCCTGCTCATTTCTCCCCAGAGCCCTCTGTCTGGGCACCAGCACTGTCCTCTCCCTGTGTTTGGCTCCTTCTTGGCATTCAGACAAGGTGTCCATGAAGACACCTCTCACAGCAGCCTCGGGCAGCCACCAAGTCCTCGCTGCTCCCTTCTAATCCCTCTCAGCCCTGTGCCGAGCCATTCCTCTGCATCTCAACGACTTTGTATCTACTGCCAAGTGTGACTGTTAAGAGCATCCCCTCCATTCTCAGGGGCTGGGCTGTGGCGCAGTGGTAGAAACTTCGCCTCGGGTGCACAAGGCCCTGGGTTGAATGCCACAAAACAAAGAAAAGGAGAAAAAGGTGAGCAGCAAATTTTATGATTACTCCACTAGTAAGAACACATCTTCTGTTTGTTTGACTTTGACTCACATCATGTTTATCTCCTGCTATGAGAACAGAAGATGTTTGACAAGAGGCTTCCTT
The DNA here is from genome assembly GCA_004027455.1 of Hydrochoerus hydrochaeris. NCBI lineage: Eukaryota > Metazoa > Chordata > Mammalia > Rodentia > Hydrochaeridae > Hydrochoerus > Hydrochoerus hydrochaeris. The sequence continues at coordinate 94,791 of PVLA01001996.1, read as the reverse complement.
CCTGCTAGTTCTCCACCATTTCCGTGGATCCCTGTCTTAGGAAGTGCATCAGTAATATCACAGGAAGGAAGGAAGAGAGGAGAGGAAGGCAGGAGGGGGAGAAGGAGGGAAGGAGGCAAGGAGGGAGGGAGGAAGAGCAACCCCAGGCCCTGATTTTCCAGCTCCTAGTTTCAATCATCTTTTGTCCTCTCCATGTTGGGCTTCCCTCTTCTTCCATGAAAATTCCTGTTTCATTTAACATGGATGGAATGGTTTTATGTAACTTATATCCAAACAATTCCTTTCTTCCCAAATCCATTTTATTTCAAAGAAAAAAAAGAAATAAAATAAAGAAAAATTTCAGAACATGTCAATGGGGGCCACAAGGGTACATACATTGTGCATTGTCATCTCCAAATCATTCACCAGAGCACAGACATCTGCGCTCAGTTGTTGAAACAATACCAGCACAAATCTTTCTCTTCAATGAACTCAGAGAAATCAGTAGTATAACTATCTTAACTATGTGTTTATATACACATACATAATGTACACATACACATACAGTTTCTTTCAGCTTCTCACACTCGTGAGACAATACCATGTTTACACATGCATGTCTTATTTATTTCACTTATGAGTATGGTCTCAAGTTGCATCCATTTACCTATAAAAGCCTTGAGTTTATCCTTCTTTATAGCTGAGTAGTACTCCATACTGTAAAAATACCACATCTTTTTAATCCATTTGTCAGTTGATGTACATTTAAGTTACTTCCAAGATCGGACTACTACAAATTATGCTGCTATAAACATGGGTGCACATGTATCTCTGTGGTATGATTTTTTAATTCTTTTGGGAAGATACCCAGAAGAGGAATTGTTGGGTCGAACGGGACCTCTAGTCCGTAGTTTTTAGAGGAATCCCCACACTGATTTCCACAGTGGTTGCACCAGTCTGCACTCCCACCAACAGTGGAGAAGGTGCCCTTTTTCCCACAACCCCTCCAGCATTTGTTATTGATTTCTTGATAATAGCTATTCTTTTGGGATGAGGTGGAATCTCAGTGTTGTTCCAGTTTGCATCTCTCAAATGGCCAGGGATGTTGAACATTTTTCACATATTTATTTGCTGTTTGTATTTCTTCATCTGAAAAGTGTGTATTCATCTCAGATGCCCACTTTTGGATTGAGTTTTTAACAACTAAGTAATTCTTGACAGTTGCTGCTTTCTTTAAAGCATTTGTTTAATTTACTCATTACATTATATTTTACTTCCAATGAATTGCTTTCTTTTCATAATTTTTTTAAAAAACTACCGTTCTTCTAAAATAAGCAAAATAAAAAGATTAAATGGTTTTTCTTAAATATAACCTAAGTCAGGTGTGGTGGCACACACCTGCAAATCCCAGCACTCAGGAGGCTGAAGCAGGAGGATTGCTTTGAGTTTGAGGCCAACCTGGACTAAATAACAAGACTCTGTCTCAAATATATATATATTACCTATTAAGAAGTTTGGAATTCCAAACAAACAAACCAAACCGAATTATTTCTGCTCCATGGTCTATAATAAACATTAGTAAACTAGCAGGCAATAAAGCTTCAGGTTCAGATTATGCAGGGACCAATTTTTAAAACAATGTTTCCAAATAGATCGTCAAAATGTCTGTAAAGTCTTGAACAGGACTCATTTTTTCCACTGAAACATGCAGAACATGTGTATTACCGCAGTCCTCCAGTCACTTCACCGCAGGAAATACATGCTTTAGTATCATTGTCAACAAAGGGCCATTCTGTGAGGAGCACAATGATTGGGAAATTATTTTTCACAGGAAATGGGGGTCAAAGGTTGTTTCTGAACTTCGGGTCATTAGCACAAACAGGAATGCTGATTCATGGAGGCACAATATTGAGAAAAATTAAATACGCTTTCTCCCATTTACTAATGGTAATGATCTTTGAATAAACAATGAGGTTATGAACCAATTATGAGTACGGTATCCCTTATCGCTTCTCCTTCAGCTTCAGATCTATTTGTCCCCTGACCGAAAGGAAAGATGAATGGCGACAAACAAGAAGCCAGGCACAGTGTTAGACCAGCCTTGCGGGAGGCCAAGACAAGAGGAGGGAGAGTTAGAAGCCACCCTGATCAACTTAGCAAGACCCTATCTCAAAATAAAAAGGCTGCGGATGTAGCTCAGTGTAAAGGTTCTGGGCTCAGCCAGTTGTGTTACACATCTGATATCCCAGCACTCCAGGAAACTGAGACAAGAGGATTGCAAATGTGAGCCCAGCTTGGGTAATTTAATGACTTAGTGAGACCCTGTATCAATTTTTTTTAATTTTTAAAGGACTGGGGTTGCAACTCAGTGCAAATGAGCAATGCTTATTATCATAAAAAGGGATGCAAAAATGAAGGTCAGTGGTAGAGCATTTGTCTAACATGCATGAGGCTCTGGGTTCCTTTCCCACCACTGCAAAAAAGGGGAGAGAGAGAGGCAGAGAAGGAGGCAGACAGAGAAATAAAGAGAGAGGGAGAGACCCTTGTATAGATAGCCAACTTCCAGGAGAGACAAGTCCCATCTCTGTAAGAAAGATACTATAAATTCATTCCACGAAAATGTATTGCCCTGAACTGTGCTCGAATCTGAGAGTACAGTGGTATATAAAACAGACAAAATTCCTTCATAGCACTGTCCAAACACCAACCTGCATTGTTCTTCTATCCAGGAAACAGTACCACATAAACACATGTTCCATCAAAGTTCCTGGGTTCGAATCCTGACTTTACAACTTAGTAGCTGTGTGACCTCAGGCTGGTTACTCAATCTCTTTATGCCTCAGTTTCCTCTTTTAAGAATCTGGGATAAGAATACCATCTGTCTCACAGGGTCCTCGAGAGGATTAGATAGATAACCAACATGAAGTGGATACATGAAGCAATATATGAGACCTTGCCATTATTAGTGTCCTGCTCTGCCAAGTATGGGGTTGATTGAAAAGATCTGTGTTCAGAATGCTTAATTGATGAGCACTGGGTGTCCAAATATCCCTGAACCATCTCTTGGTGGCCAGGCCCTTTTTCCCCAAAAACAGGAATGAGGTGTCTTGGTTACTTTCCTCTTGTTGCTGAGACAAAACACCTGATGCCAAAATTAGGGAGAAAAAAGGTTTGTTTGTTTATTTATTTATCTTATAGGTTTTTTTGGAGGTTTCAGTCCATATTCAGCTGGCTCCAAGGCTGAGTGGCATGGCTGAAGGGCAATCACTCATGGCGAGTACAAACAGCAAAAGCAAAAATGGCAAAAGACAGGAAAAAGCACGGCTTCTTCCCTCCCTATATTGTATGCCGACTCCACCCCTGGATGGGCGCAGCACTCACACCACCAATCCCAGCACTAGACAACAAACCAATCACAAACACTAGATTCAGCCACCTCCATGACTACATGAGGCTTGGGGGGCCTCCTAGACATAAACCATAACATGAGGCTTCTATCTGGAGAAACTAAATGACTGGAGAAACCAAGAGTGCTACAGCCTGAAGTCTTGAGGTTTCTCTGCCTTCAAGCCAACTTGTGCTAATCATCCCAAAGCAGCCAGCAGCAGAGACGGAGCCCCTCGGGGTTCGCAGCACTCCCACCACCTTTGCAGCAGCTGGAGGTTAAGGAAGAAGGGAGTACCAGGGGTGAGCAGACCTCTGCAGGCGGAGACAGCAAGACATACAAGGGACAGCACCAGGAAACAGGAAGCACAGGGAGAACCCTGAGCCCCTGACAAAGGAAGGAAGCATTTGCATCAATAAAACAAGATCAAAGTGCCATGAAGAAACAGCAGAGGCAAAATAATAAAGAAAAGCATTCCTGAGAAGTTAAACATAAAGATGCAACAACAAGGGAACAGTGGGAAGGTAAAATGGAAGGGTATATACGGACCTCCTTGAAGCATCAGGACCGCGTCCTCTCCAGCCCACTCCTCCCTGGCCCTGCCCTGCCCTGCCCTGCACTAAGAGCACTTGATGCTGGAGACATCCAGTATCCTCATGCCTTTGGCATTTGAGCTGGGACATGACCAGGAATGAAGGAAAGACCACAGCAAGGAAGCCAGAGGTCCTGTCCCGCTCTGCCAGCTCCCAGGCACAGATACCCGGGCACAGAGGAGCCCAGGTAGAGGCTTCCCAAGTCCCAGAACACAGGACCAGAAGGGCAAAGACCCACCCGTGATGCAGGGCTCAATGCTGAAGCTTCCGAGACAGCAGAGTCCTGTCCTTCCCTGTCCTCTCGCCACCGTGAACCAAAAAGAAGACAGCAGTATCTCTGCCTGATCACTGTCAGCGTTGGCCTGGGAAAATGTGTCATGAATTAATACTCACTGACAGTAAGTTCATGATGAGCTGGGCGGTGGGGGGTGGCTCAGGCCTGTAATTCCAGCACTCGGGAGGCTGAGGCAGGAGGATTGCTGCAAGTTCAAAACCAGCCTGGCCTACATAGTGAGATCCTGTCTCAAAAACAACAACAACAAAGTAAGTTGATGATGATAACAGAATGAATATTGTCTATGGAAATAGGAACCACATGACTAAAATGGATGAAAGAAAGGTAAACTGAGGGCTGAGATCACAGCTGTTCGCCACAGTGCCTGGCTTCCTCTGTGGTAGGAGATGCTGCCCTGGAGCTGCCCAGCTCTGGCAGATACTTCCTGTGTGACCTGAGGCAAATTACATCAGCTCTCTGTGCCTCCATCTCCTCATCTATGAAATATGGGATATAGCAAAGTCTATTGTGTACAAGCATCACACAGCTTTGATAATATACAGCAGGCGTCCAAATACCTTCACTTTTGTTGTATTTAAGAGGGGTTTAACCCCCAACGTGGGTGCCACATAGTTAAGGATCAACAAGATGACTTTTTCACTGGGTAGTGGAGTCACTGACACAGCAGGTACTTACTAGTCTACCTGAACAGACAAACGGATGAACATGGGTAGTTTCCGTAGTGTAGTGATTATCACATCCACCCAACACCAATGGAAGCAGGTGAAGCTGATGATAGGACTGAACCATGCCTGCAATCCTAGTGCTATAAAAGCTGAGGCAAGAGGATCACAGGCTCAAGTCTGGCCTCAGCAACTTAGTGAGACCCTGTCTCAAAATAATAATAATAATAATAATGGGGCTGGGGGTGTAGCTAAGCAGTACAGCGCCCCTGAGTTTGAACCTCGGTACTGAAAAAGATATTTTTAAAAAACAGTGAAATTTCTGTAACTTGGAGTAATCGGAACAGACTGCCTGTCAGCGCTCTTCAGCAGCTATTTTCAGCATTTTTCAGCAGCTCTCACTGAAACCACCTCAGAGGTTTTAAAAACCCCAGTAGCTGGACACCAACTCAAAACTACTAGCTTGGTAACCCGAGAAGTGAGCATTTGTATTTCCCAAACTCCAGGCGATCGATCGGCACTGCCCAGGTGAGAGTCACCACCGAGCCCCATTCCTGGTTGACTCCCTCTGCATAGCGACTGTTCAGACTTTTTCTGCAAGCCTTCCCGGTTCCAAAGACTTAGCAGGTCTTCGTCTCATCTGCTCTCATCTTTCTTCCTCTCTGATACTGGGGATTGAACCCAGAGCCTCCTCACTGAGCTATGAGTCTAATCATTTGTATGTTTATTTTGAAACAGATTTGTGTGTGTGTGTGTGTGTGTGTGTGTGTGTGTGTGTGTGTCCTGGGAATCCAACTCAGGATCTTGCACTTTCCAGGCAGGCGCTACGCCACTGAGCTACTGAAACAAAGTTTTTTACTAAATTGTAAGTTGTCCAGGCTGGACTCAAACTTTCCATCCTCCTGCCTCAGCCTCCCAGAGTGCTGGGATTCAGGCTTAAGCTGCCACATGCAGGTTTTTCTCACCTTTCACTCCTCTCTTCTGCTTTCTGTGTGAGAGCACACAACATCCTCAGACTGACCCCTACCCCATCCTGACTGGGGAACCCCCTTTTCCATTGCTCTCAAGTCAGTGGAGGCAAGGCAGCACTCAGTTAATAGTTGCTCAGAGGTCATGGAAAGGAGGGACAGGACCTTAACTGCACCTCCACGGGCCATCAGAATCAAAACCAGAAAAGAGGGCTTTGCATCCAAGCACTGCGTAGAAACAGAGTGCTCACAATAGGCGTGCATTTAACTGCCCCGGGCGTTCTAGAGACAGTAGCGCACAGCCCCAGTGAGCATGCGCGTTGCTACCCCTTCACACCCACATTCTCAAGGCTGCACATGCAGTGGGGCTTTGGAAAGTGTTTTGTCAACTGTGAAAGTTAATATAAATGAAAGAATGCTGCTAAGAGAAAAAGGGCGCGCAAAAGGAAGACAGGCTCACAAAAACATCAGTTTCAACAAGGAGATACAAGTGCAACTTCCTTGGTTATTCACTGACTCTTGTCCCTCAGTGACTCTGTCACTAGAATGGCGATAATGGCCGCCTGTGGGTACACGCCTATGATCCCAGCACTTGGGAGGCTGAGGCAGGAGGTTCTCTGCAAGTGCAAGGCCGCTTGGGCTACATAGTGAGTTCAAGACTGGCCTAAGGTACATAAGCAGATCGTGCTCTACAAAAGGAAGCTAATAATAATGCTTCCTTCATAGGATTTTTAAAATTTTTTTTTTCGGTTCTGGGGTTGAACAAAGGGCCTTTGCTTTAAGTTACATCCCCCACTCTTTTTTATTTCTCATTTGGAGACATGGTCTTACTAATTCAGTAACACTTGCAATCCTCCTGTCTCAGCCTCCCACACTGCTGGGGTTGTAAACATGTACCACCATGTCCAGTAAAGACATGGGTTAGTAAATACTAAGGAGCTCAAACAGTAGGTAACATATAGTAAGCACAATGAATACTTTTAAATACAATTATCTTCAAATTGTTAATGCTAGCTGGGCATGGTGGCACACACCTGTAATCCTAGCACTCAGGAGACTGAGGCAGGAGGATCATCAGAAGTTTGAGGCCAGCCTGGGCTATATAGTGAGTTCAAGGCCAGTTTGCACTGCATAGTGAGAACTTGTCTCGAAAAAAGAAGGAAAAAAAAAAACAGGCATAGTGGTTCACGCCTGTAATCCCAGCACTCAGGAGGCTGAGGCAGGAGGATCATTGCAAATTCAAGACCAGCCTGGGCTACAAAGTGAGCTCAAGGCCTGCCTGAACTGCATAGAGAGACCCTGTCTCAAAAGAAAAAATTGTTAACACTTTCAGCCCTCAAGCAGGAAAAACCAAAAAGGAGACTGAGGAAGAGAAGGGGATGGAAACATACTAGCTGCTGGGCACCTTTCCTCAGCCATCTGACCTGAGGCTCTGTACAAAACTAAGCAGGTAGCACTGTGCGCATTTCCTTGAGGAGGACAGAGAGGCTTCCAGTCATATGGATACAAAGTGCACTGCAAGTGCTTTTCCTCCTGAAAGCGCTGTTTTCCCAAACCATCGGTTCCATGGATGCAAGCCCATCAGAATGTGCTCAAGGTCGCTGAGGTATCCGCTCATGCAAAAATCACACCAAAATCAAACTGTCAAGGATGCCTGCCACGTTGCTTCTCTGTCCCCTCGTTGCCAGGGAAACTGCCAGCAGGTCTTTAAGCTCCCCCCACCATGCGCGCGTGCGCACACGCACACACACGGCGCTCAGCCACCCGGGCCAGGAGAGGTTACTGGGGAGGGGCTGAGGTCCCACACCCACACCCCCACGCTCTCTCCCTGCAGGTTTTGGCAACCCTGATGAGCGTCTCTCAAGAGTTGTATCATTTTGTTACTTTTCTCAAAAAAGCAATTGGCCACTCTTGATAACTCATATGTTTGTTTGCTATTTTATTCATGGTTGTTTCTCTTTAAAAAAGAAAAAATATTGAGATGACTGACACCCTGTTTAGTGCACAGGTCTAGGATTTTTGCCCAATACATACAATTCCGCAGCCCTCACCACGAAGACACAGAGTTTGTACCTGACAAAGTTTCCTGTGGATTCCGTTGTCGGCTCCTTGCCTGTCACCAGCCCTGGCAGCCACGGCAAGCTCTGTATCCCCAGTATCACCTTTCCCGGACGCCATAGGAACGGGTAAATGCACTATCTGGCTTCTGGAGCCTGATTCTTTGACTAAGCGTAATGCTCATCTTTGTCACTTTCTCATCGTTGGGACAAAATACCCAATACCCACAACTTAAAGGAGAGGTTTATTTGGCTCACATTTTTAATTCCTAGCAGGTCAATACCAAGGCAGGAAGACCTGGTGGAAGGGGCTGGGCAGGGAGAGTAGATGTTGTCTTGACAGCCAGGAAGCCCACACCCAAGGGAGAAGCCTAGAGTGATGTGCATTGACCAGGCCACGCCCCTCCCGTCAGGCCACACCCCCTCGATCTCCTCTTCCGCTAGGCCCTTGAGCATCCATCACGCAGAGTTATGTTGCTGCCTCGATTTAATCACCTTTTAAAAGCTCTGCTTGTGAGTACAGGAGGCTGGGGGGTGGGGAGCGATCACCTAGATATAAACCATAAGGACGCATCTGAGCCTCCTCCATATTGGTGCGTGTATGAGAAGTCAGTTCCTCTGCCTTGCTCTGCAGAATTTCACTGTCCAGATGCACAGCCGTTCACCATTGCAGGGCATTTGGATCGCTTCCAGTTCTTGGTACTTACGAATACAGCTGCTATAAACATTTGCATATAGGTTTTCGTGCGAACATAAGTTTTCAGTTTGCTTGGATAAACACCAAAAAGTGGTACTCCTGGGTCTCACGATGAGTGTATGTCACCTCTAGAAGAAACTGTCGAGCTAGTTTCTAAAATGGCTCTATTATTCCATGTTCCCGTCAGTAATGAGGAGTTGCCATCACCCTGCTTCTTTATCAGCACCTGGTACTGTCGGTTTGGGTTTATTTTTAATTTTTAGCCACTTGATTATAGGCATGAGGCATCGCACTGTGGCTTTGATTTGCATTTCTCTAACCATATTGAGCATCTTTTCATGAATTTACTGAACATTTTTATCCTTTAAGTTTCTTTTCTTCTCATTCTTAGTATATGTCGGTGACAAGCAATGATTACATTCATCTTAGTAGTTTCTTTTCAAGTTGCCTGCCTGTGTTTGATTTGGTTGTGGGTTTTGTTTTGCTTTTCATCTTTGAGTGTTGAGTGTTCTTTATACATTCCAAATACAAGTCCTAAGGCACATATTAATTTCCTCTTACTGCTTAGCCTCCAGGCTGCCTCGGATCCTTTGGAAGTGGGCATAGAGATGGTCCAGGGCCCAGAGGCACCAGTCACAAGGGAGGCTGGGGAAAGATACCAATAGGAGAGGACAGGAAAGCCTTGATCCTATAGGAACCCCAAGTTTTTCAGTAACAAGGAGGGCTCATGCCCTATAGTGAGAGACGAAACAAAATAACACAGTCTTCTAAGAGAGGGTCAAACTAGTACAGGGAGAGTTAGTCTGGTGTTTTCACTCTGAGCCTGGACCAGGAGGTGCCATTTCCACCCTGCTCCTCTTCCCCTTTCCTCCCTGCCCCCTCCCGCCCTGATCCCCATCCTGAGAGGAAAGAATGCGGGGCTTCCCTGGCTCTGGCTACCCCAGGACCCATCTGCTGATCTGGCCCTGGAGCTAAAGAAGAGCAGAAGGAGATAGAGATGGGTCCTGTGAGGAGGTGGCTCTGGGGGGAAAAGGGGGTGAGTAGTACTCAAGGAACTTTCTGAAGACTAAGCAATGTAACAAGTACTGAAATACTAAGTATGTACTAAGCAACGACCTCCTGTGTTGCAGTGACTTCTGCACTCCTGTGTACATCTGCTGGATTAGGATTTTTAAAGGTGGGAAACACTTAGAAGTAGTGATCAATTTGGGAGGCAATGGAGCATCAGAAGGGACAGGAAGAGATGTTCACAAATCTATTTGCAAATATCAGTCCCCCTGATAGAGAGGGGGCGTGGGTGAAGCTTTCTACTAATGAACTGTTGCATCTGCCTTCCCTCCATGAAGCACGAAATTGGAAAGACGGTGGACCAGGCATGGTGGCCCATACCTGTAGTGCCAGCAATGGAGAAGCTGAGGCAGGAGGATCACCATGAGTTCAAGGCCAAACTGGACTACATGGTAAGACCCTGTCTCAAAAATAACCCAAAAAGGGGGCTGAGGATATAGCTCAGCAGCACAAGTGCCTGCCTGGCAAATGCAAGGTGGTGAGTTCAATCCCCGGTACCAAAAAACAAACCCCCCTCAAAGCCAAAAAGAACCCCCCCCAAAAAAAGAAAAGATGAAAGAGGATAAACCTTAATCCTTGTCTAATACACTTCAAATTTCATAAAGATATACCTATATAAATTATATGAGTATATAAACTATAGCTATTATTTAATTTAGTCATATAAATGCCATTATATACTATAATTTATAATGTATAACTTACATATTTGCCTATTTTATATGTGTAATTAGTCACTGGCTCTTAACCATAATCAAATAGTTCAAACTAATCCTAGAATTTCTGTTTCCTTAGTACTTGACCTGAGAATATGTTAGGGTTGTGTTTTATACTCTTTTTTTATTTTGTTTTGTCTTTTTGAGACAAGGTTCACTGTGTAGTGCAGGCTGGCCTTGAACTCGCTTACATAACCCAGGCTGGCCTCAAATTCACAATGATCCTCCTGCTTCAGCCTCCCAAAACCTGGAATTACAGTGTACCACGACACCCGGAATATGTTAGGTTTTTGAATTATTAATCATCTAAAAAATGAAGAAAAAGACAACTGTGATTTGCCCAGTCCTTCTACAGGGATCATAGTAGTCAATTTTTATTTCTTTTTACATATGTCAGAACAGACGGTGGAAACTGCAGTACAGCAGTGTGAATTGCTGTCAGCTCAATGATGCCAAACGTGTGCCTGTAAGCCCTTAAAGGACTTGACCTCTACAGCTCATCTGCTGACCCCTGTGCTTTGGGTTACTTCCCTAGCCACCAGGGTTCCACCAGGGCAGCTCCACATTGCGGCTGTCCATGTAAGACAAGTGTTTCAGACAGCACTCAGCACGGATCACCAGTTACACCAGGGAGAGGACTGACCCAGGGGTGTGTCCTCCGAGCCATCTGCCAGAGGTACAGTGTCAGAGTCTTCATCCCTCAGTACTGAAATAAATACCATCCTCCTTGGAGTCATTTGCAGTGCCTCTGTCAGAGCTAAATCAGGACTCTAATTGCAACATCAGCTACAGCCCTGCCGAGGTATGAGGATCTTCTCAGGAACAGCTATTTATACTCACCTTGTAGTCCTTGATCATCTGTAGGGAGGGCACGGGACCAGGTAAAAAGTTGAGATGAGCCCACCCACTCCCTTCTTTCTGTACAAGGACAAGAAAGAAGGTTCTAGATGCTGCCTTTCTTTCTCACCTACTGTGAGAATACTGTCTACTGAGGCACCAATTTATATTTTATGGCTAACACTCCTTTTTACTGTGTGGTTCTTACAACCATTGAGGACTTTACGATTCAAAGGAAAAGAAAATGCAGTTCTATAAACTGGAAATTATCCTTAAAGGTAGAAGAAAGCCACAGATTAAAAATGTGATTCAGTTACTTCAGAAGTTTGGTCAATAAAACACCTAAACACATGAAAACCTTCCAGAATACAGTAAACATGTTTATAAACTGATAAACTGTATGCCAGGAGAGTCCAAATATAATACAAGATAAAGTATATTGTGGGGAAATAGCAGTAATAAAAAGTACCTTACTTAGTGCTTCTAAATGCCATGGACTGTACTAAGACCTTTGCCTGTGTTCTCTCAATAAATTATTCCAACAGCTCCATAACAGATGTATCATTGTCTACATGCTACTGATAAGGAAATTATGACTCAGAAGATTAATCAATCCAAGTCATATAATGTGTATTTAAGTACAAATTTTCAAACACTCATTTAACTTCAAAACTTTTATCCTAAAACACTATTCTACACATTTGTATCAACCACATAGCTAATCATACTCGAGCTTCCAGTTACCTCACACCCATGGATATGTTTATGACCTTTCAAGGCACCTACCCCTGTTCAACTTTTTTCTACCTTTCATCCTGCAACCCTTGGTGAACTCTGACTTCCTACTCATTCTCTGTTCAGAAGTAGCAATGAGATCATCATTGGTCCAGCTCTGCCCTAGATGAGCAGGAATTTCCCCCCTGCCTCAGCCTACTCACTGCCCATGTGACAGATACCATCATCTAAGGGGCAGCAGGAGAGGAAATAGCCCTTTAGCAGATGCCATAGGTGGACCAAGTTTCCTTGACAGGGGCTCCGAAACTGGGATTCACTTGGTCATATAAATTTGAAATAGAAACTATCCAGATTGATACTCTGAAACAGTATTTAATGACATGAAAAGGTTGACTCTCCCTTAAGTTAAAAATAGTGTTGTTGCCAGATGGGGTGGTGGCACATGCCAGTAATCACTGTACTTGGGAGGCTGAGGCAGGAGGATCACTGCAAGTTCAAGGCCAGCCTGGGCTACATAGTGAGTTCAAAGCCAGCCTGAGCTGCACAGTGAGACCCTGTTTCAAAAAAAAAATACTGTTACAAACCTTCAGTGTAGGTCAGAGATGGAACTCAGCAGCACAGTGCTTGCCTGGCAAGTGCAAGGCCCTGGATTTAATTCCTGGTACCTCCTACCCACCCACCCCCCCAAAAAAACTAATGTAGCCAAGTGTGATGGGACATGGCTGTGATGCCAATACTCAGAAGGCAGGTTGCTGCAAGGTCAAGGCTAGCTTGGGCTACATAAAGACATTAATGCCAGGCTGAACTGCATGGTGGGGCCCTGTCTCAAAAAATAACAACACTAATTTAATTATACTACAAAGCTACTGCAATAAAATCAGCATGGTACTGGGAAAAAAAAGACCTGAGGATCAATGGAACAGAATAGAAGATACAGACACAACTACAAATATACTCAACCACCTTATCTTTGACAAAGGGGCCAAATATGTTCACTGGAAGAAAAATAATAAATGGTTAATAAATGGTTCTAATAAATGGCTCTGGAAAAACTAGCTATCCACTTGCCGACAATTTAAACTAGACCCTTGCCTATCACCAGACACTAAAGTCAAAATGAATCAAAGATCTAAATATTAAAAACACTAAGTCTACTGGAAGACAAAGTAGGTAAAAATCTTGAAGGCATAGGAGTAAGCAGTGAGTTTATGAACAAAATCCAAACTGCACAGGAAATACTTCAAAGAATGAACAACTGGGATCTCATCTTATTAGAAAGTTTTGCACATCAAAAGAAATCAGCAACAGAGCAAACAGAAAACCCACAGAATGGGAAAGAATTTTAGCCAACTATCCCTCAGACAAAAGACATATCTAGAACACATGAGAATTGAAAAAACAATCAGGCCCCCCCAAATTCAAAGCCCCAGCCCAAAAATGGGCATCTGAAATGAGTACACACTTCTTAGGTGAAGAAACACAAATGGCAATATATGAAAAAATGTTCAACATCACTGGTCACTCAAGAGATGCAAATTAAAACAACACAGAGACTCTATCTCATCCCAGAAAGAATGGTTATCACGAAAAAAAAATCATTCAATAATAAATGGTGGTGGGGCTGTGGGGAAAAAGGAACCCTTCTCCACTGTTTGTGGAGTGTAAACTGGTACAACCACTGTGGAAATTAGTGTGGAGATTGCTAAAAAAACTAGGGTTAAAGGTCCCAGCTATTCCCCTGTGGGGTATTTTCCCAGAAGAACTCAAAATATCATATCACAGTGATATATGTGCCCCCCATGTTCATAGTAGCACAATAGGTAATAGCTAGATCTTGGAAACAACCCAAGTGCCCGTCAACCGCAGAATGGATAAAAAAGATACACATACAATAGAGTACTACTCAGCTATGAAGAAGGATAAACTTGAGGCTTTTATAGGTAAGTGGATGCAACTTGCGATCACATTCATAAATGAAATAAATCATAACTGTATATATAAACATTGCATTGTCTCCCCAGTGCAAAAAAATGGAAAGAGAAACTGGAGATTTACCTCAGAAGCACAAGTGCCTGCCTGGCAAGCATGAGGTTGTGAGTTCAATCCCTGGTAGCAAAAAAAAAAAACTAGTTTCTAAAAACTGAAAGAGTAAATAAGATCCAAAATGTACAATAGATATTGTAAAAGTGAAAAGGGAAGAAACTGCTCAAAAGGAGAGAACAACTGGGAGGCGGGAAAGAAGAAAAGAAAGAAGGCAAAAGATTATATAGATTATATATATGTATATATATATATATATACATATATATAATAATTATACTATTAATCTGTTAGCTGACCAAAAGGAACACTTTGTGCTTTCATTGTATGATCATTTTTTTCATGTCTGTATCTTGTAATCTGAACAACTACTTTGAAGATAACCATATACAATATTAACCATTGTTAATCTCCTATTATTTTATTTTGAAATTCTGTGTCATTGTTTTTATTCTTTTTTATTTTAAAGTTTAAAAAACTGATGGAAAAGTTGCAAAACAATACATTGTAATATATTTGTAATTTACAGTGAAAGTTGCATTAAATATATTTATGCTTCAAAGATAATCTGGATGGATTGCACAAAAAGTGGATAGTATGACACGGTTTTACAAAGGATTTTAATTTCCTTATTAGAATGGATCTGTATTTTTTGTTATGCTATAGTGAACCTTTATTGTACGGGCTTTTAAGAAATAAAAGTTGGGGTTTTAGTTTCAGTGAGTGGTTCCACTTTATAGAGTGTAAACACGGATGGCTACGGAAGGGATTTAGATCTTTACCCCTTGCTTCCTAGCGTCACACTGAGTGTGTAGATGGACAGGGGCTCTGCCACGTAGCTGTTGTAAGACAAGTTGGCTGTGAATCTCCTAACGCAGAAGGAGGAGGCCATTTCTCTGTCCCCTATCAGGGTTTCCTAAGGCGAGCTGGTCTTGGAGAGGTAAATTGCCCAGAAGCTGCTTTTGCGCGAACAATGCCTCTGTAGATCCCATGTTCCTCATATCCCTGGTAACAAGATTTCTGCAAGAATTCTTATTGGAAAACTTGGCCTGCTGCTCCAAAGTCCCGGTGAGAGACGCAGGCGAACATTCTAATGTAGCACACTATTTCCCCACAATCGTATCTTCACAAAAAATTCCTCTTTCCCTTAACAGCTTACAACATCAACCACCATAAAATCCAGCAAATCCACTTCTGGGTATAGACCCAAAAGAATTGCCAGCAGGACTGGGCATGATAGCACACATATGTCATTCCAGCACCCGGGAGGCTGAGGCAGGATTGTTATGAGTTTGGGGCCAATCTAGGCTACACAGTGAGTTCAAGGCCAGCCTGAACTATATAGACTGTCTCAAAACAAAATAACAAAGAATTGAAAGCCAGGGCTTGCACAGAGGTGTATATAGCACATTTATCATAGCATTATTCACAAGAGCCAAAAAGTGAAAGCAGCCTAAGTATCCATCAATGGATGGTGGATTAAAAAAATATTCATTCTTAAAATAGGCAGTCTTTTAAAAAGAAGGAAATTCTGACACATGCTGCAACATGGCTGAATCCCAGGGACAATATACTAAGTGGACTAAATCAGCCACACGAGAACAAACACTCTTTGATTCTACTCAGACAAGATACCCGGGGCAGATAGATTCAGAGAGACAGAACAACAGTGGTTGCCAGAGGCTTGGGAGGGAGAAATGGAGAATTAGAATTTAATGAGTACAAGTTCTTGTTTTCACAAGGTGAGAAAGTTCTGAGGACCAGCAGTGATGTTTGCACAATGATGTGAATGCGATTAATACCACCGTGGACTTCAGATATATTTAAAACAAAGTCAGGCGTGGTGGCACACACCTCTGATTCCAGGATCTGACAGGTTGAGGCAGGAGGATCACCTTGAGTTTGATGCCAGCCTGGGCTACACAGTGAGTTCAAGGCCAACCTGAACTACAAAATAACCAAAAAAATAGTGAAGGAAGAGTATCTTTTTAATTTAAGATACTTTAAAATATATCATGTGTATTTCCTAATTTTAAAAAAGACTATAAAAATGAAAATCATCATCATATATGCAAATTCTTATGTTACTCGTGTACCTATGTCAGAATGATCTTTCAATTTCTGTGGTGTCAGGCCCAGTTCAGAGCTTCCTTGGTGATGGTTTGAATTATCATAAATAAAAGTATGGATTGAATTTTGAAATGTTTTATTTACAAATGTATATGCATGTGTGTGATGAAAATTTTTATACTGCAGCTCAGGGTTAAAATTGTTAGATCACATGTCAAAGTTATGGGGATTAGGAAAGTGAAATAAACAACAAGCTAATTAATTTGGTTAGTGTACATCTACCAGTAATCAGGAGGCACAGCAAAACAGCGGAGAACTCAGGTCCTCAGTGCTTCTACCATATTCTGTTTCAGAAGCATAGCTCTGCCTGAATTCACTCCAGTACTATCCATGAACTCTAAGTAGTAAAGAAGAGCAGCAAATAGCATTTTCTTTCATGTTTAACCTCCTGTATTAAACCAGGGTCTTTTCCTGCCTTTAGCTTTTTAGATATATTTGCTGACACATTGCTATGCCTATGGAAATCCTATCTTCTCAACTTAGAGGGTCCAGAAAAATCCCGGCGGGGACAATGTTGGAGGTCAGCAAGCCCAGGCTACAGGGGGCAGCTGACTGGCACCACATGAAACCGTGAATTCTATGTTAACAGATCTGATTTTCAATGAGAAATCAAGTATTTTGATGCTTATGTGAAATCTCTATCTGTTTTTTTCTTTTTTGTTTTTGGAGACAGGGTCTTGTTAAGTCACTAAGTCGCCCAGGTTGAGCTAGAACTTACAGTGCCTACCTCAGCTTCTCAGGGTGCAAGGATTACAGGAATACACCGCCGTGCCTGGCTGGGAAAGCTGCATTCTTATAGGCAGTTCTTCCCCTCTCTCTCTCTACCCTTCCTGGCCTCCTTGTCATGAGCACCTCTCCTCTGCCACGGCCATCTGCTGCACTGCGAACCAACCAACCGTGAACTGAATCTCCTGGGAACCGTAAACCTCTCCTCCTTTCTATGGCGATGTTGAATATTATGCCCCAGCACCAGGAAAGTGAATACAGCAGCTAATTCAAAGTAATTTTAAACAGCATAAAGGACAAATTCAAGGTGTGTTCAGGCAGCCCAGTTTGCGACCTCTCCTTTTGGAAGTAGACTTAAATAAGAGCAATAATCACTCTTCCGAGCCTCCTCTAGATCTCACTCAGCATCAAGCCAACTCCGAGTTGCTGACATTATCTGCATGCTCCTCTGTTGTAGTGCTCATTACATCCATGGTAACTGCCATTATTTATTGTCTTGCTGTTTGCTTATGTAGCCATCTTCCCTGCTAGAAATAATAACAACTTAACATTGAAATCTGAGCTTACAGCTCAGGTGGAGTTGGAGGAAGTCAGTTTGAATCTCAGTTTTGACATGAGAATTTAAGGGAGGTCTTCACAATGTAAATAAACAGGTAAAAATAATAGTGGATACAATGCTGGCTGCAGTATTAGTCCTGCAGGGCAATCCGTCACCTAATGTTTACACATGCAGGGGCACCATACAGAATTTTCTTTACCTCAGTGTAGCTGAGATGGATTATGTGGGCATTTCTTGGATTGCATGTCTGTTCATCACCACCACCACCACCGCTGAGGATTGAATTTAGGGCCTTTGTACTGAGCTACATCTCCAGTCTCTTTAATTTTTACTTAGAGATCATCTCACTAGTTTGCCCCATAGGCGGGATTCGAACTTCTGATCCCGCTGTCTCAACCTCCCTCTGTGCTGGGGTCACAGGCCTGTGCCACTGCACCCAGCTAAGCAGCAGCCTGTCAGTCACCTTCTAAGGGGTGATCACGTGCTACCTGGTATGATCTGGAAGTTCTGGAAGGTTGTGTTCTAACAGTCACCTTCCCAGGGCCTCTGATAGCACAACTTGGTGATTACCAAGGAGATGTGACGTTTGGGAGTTGAGCCAGCTGGCAACCACAAGCACAAGGGTCACTGCCTTTCCAATGCCATTGCAAATCAACCTTTCTCATCATTTCCAAGAGGGAAAAATATAAAAATGTTTTCCCTCTTACCACTCTCCTTTATTTTCCCTCAGCTTCACTTCTTTCACTTGCTTGCTTGCTTGCTTTGTTTCCTTCTTTCTTTCCTTGGGGATTTTGAGACCAGGTCTCATTATGCAGCCCAGGCTGACCCTGAATTCACAGCAATCCTCCTACTTCAGCCTCCTGATTGCTGGGATTATAGGTACTGACCACCGAGCCCTGTCACTTCTTCCATTTTATACCATCCTTCTTTCTTTGGCACTATAGAGACAGGAGAGGAGGCTGATTCTCCTGAAGAATTCTGGGTGTCCAGCAGCTCCTACAGGTGACTCTGCCTCTCTGCAAGTGCTTCAGATATCCAGGCCGCTGCCCTACCCATGGCTGCTAAGGAAGGGAGGCTCCGCATGTCCATGCAGCTGGGACAGTAGCAAAAGAGCCTCAGTTAACAGGTGGGACACCTCGCATGATCAGTCTGCCCTGTTTGCCTGTGTAAGCAGCACTCCTAACGCTCTGATCAGATCCGCTTGTATACTGCTTGGCCTCACACTGAAGCATAAATCCTAACAAGGCCATTTCCAGGTGGCTTTATTTCACCCATCCATGATTTCCATCTTGAGTGCCTCAGGCTGTGCTGGTGACACTAAGAGCTGGCAATACTGACGCTGCTGGTACTGAAGCAGCCGGTAGTTGAAGCTGTTAGCACTGAGGTCAGCTCGCAGCTGACGAGTGAGGGAAAGCTACAGAAGCTGCCAGCTTCAACTGCAAGGGCTGCAGTGAAGAGAGCTGCTAACACTGGGAACAAAGAGCCACGGGAACTCCAGGCTCAGGGAAGCTAACATTAAGAGCCGAGAGCTGCAGGCATTCAAAGCTCAGATTTCCTAATGCTGAGGGAGCTATAATTTTCCCATTCATGATTTCTATCTAAGCTGAGCAAAAGAACCTCAGCATCTTGGTAACACTATGTGCACCTCAAGAGAAAAGAAAATGTTGACTTCCAAGGTTTCTGATCATCAACTATGATATGATTCCTAGCTGCAGAATGATGAGAAACCATGCTCCCTTCACACAAAAAATTAAAATTTGACTGATATTTACGTCCTTCTCCAATGCCACCTAAAAAGACTCAGAAGTGAAGGAGCTAAAGATGTAGCTCAGTGGTAAAGTATTTGCCTCACATGCACAAAGCCCTGGTTTCAATGCCCAGCACCACTCTGAATAAGTAAATCAGTAGTTAGATCCAGCCAGGAATGATGGCACATACCTATAATCTCAGCACTTGGGAGGCTGAAGCAGGAGAACTGTCACAAGTCTGAGGTCAGCCTCTTAGTTGTGCAAGAGCAGCATGGACCACATAGTGAGACCTTCTCTCAAAAAAAAATAAATAAATAAATAAAGTAAAATCAATAGTTAGATCCAAGTGGCACACAAAACCAAGCACTTCTCAATCTTAGACTTTGGAATTATTTTGACCATTGGTTAGCGGTACTCTTTCAATGGCAAATTTAATGAATGTAGTTTTCCCCTGGACAGATAGAAGGTGGATACCCAGTTCCTCATTTTAAACAGGTTTCTCTAAGGAGACAAGCTTTGCAAAGAAGTCTCCATGAAGGAAAGGAAGATTAGAAGCCACAAAACACGGCTCTCTCTTGCCACCCTTGGCCTCATCCCCACTCAGCCATGGACAACTGGAGCCTCCTCCAACTGTGAGAATTGTTCTTCATCTTGGTGGTGGGAAGGCTCTCATTCTCATGGAAAGTTAAATACAGGTGATTCATTGTTCAACAACCAGGGAGGCCTCCACAACAGTTCTCTGCGGGTTTTCTGGTGTCACCACAGAGGGCTGGACTGGTGAAATCATTGGTGACTGGTGATGAGCTCAACCTCACCCCCGCCCTTTTCCCAGAGGTCAGAAGCAGGGGTGGAATCAGCCCTGCTCTAGAGGTATCCAAGCCATCAGTCATCTCATTAGTCTCCAAAAGCACTCCACCCTTGCAGGTTTCCCAGGGTCTCCAAAAGCAGATGCCGGAAAAGAAGCATGCGTTTCTTACTCTGTCAGGCCTGCTTCTATTCATAAGGCTTTAACCATGTCATTTCCAAAGGAGCAGGGAGCTCAGGAGGGGACACATCATTCTACACACAGCTCCTCTGTGAGGGTTGATTGTGTCAGCTTGAGAAGTCTAGAAGCTTAACTAACTCAGCAGCTCTCCATCCTGGGTGTAAAGGATAAGCCATTACCTTTCTAGGATGTTGTTCGTTGTGTCAGCCTGAGGAGTTTAGGAGTTTAACGAAGTGACCCAGCAGGGGGCTGGGGTCTTTACTTTGTACACATCCTCAGCCTGTGCAAGAGGAGGGCATGGAGACGCCGTGGCTATAAAAGACCCTCCCCCAGGGCAGGGAGCCTGCTTACAATAGAAGGGAAACGAGGAAGGACTGACTGCTGGTTCTTTCCGAGGAACGAACGCCAGCCTCCACTTTCAGTTTAGATGTCATTTCCTGGCTTCTAGAGCAGATTGTTGGGCTTTCACCCGGAACTCTTCAGCCTTCCCGGGCAGACTCTTCAGCCTTCTGCCACAGACCCATCAGCCTCCCGATAAGGATTTGCACGGGACACTGCAGTGAGCTCTCGACCTCGGACCAAAGCCTCTGGTCTCCGGTGTGCAGATGGCCTCTTGTAAGCCAATCTGATATTTCTTATCATCTGCATAGCATGTGTTATACCTGTTTCTCTTGTGTAATATCTGTAAACCCTGACTGACACATCCTCTCACTGGTTTCACAAGTCCTTACTATTTACTTTCTTAAAACCTTGCACAAGAAGAAGAGATACAATATCTCACTTCCTGGCTTCAGGTAAACCTCTGAAAAGCTTTCAGCCTCTTAGTTGTGCAAATCTTCTCACAGTACCAACCAACGACTCATGAGCACCGTGACAAAGGCCTGCAGTCACCCAGAAAGGCCTGGGCAGGTGACCTGGTTGAGAATCTTCCAGCCCGCTCTCTTGTTAAGATAAATAGATCTGAAGGCAAAAGTTAGAAGGATGTTTTGATCAATGCAAAAAAAGTCAAGAGGACGGGAGCGTCTACCATGAACTCAGACAGATTAAACCAAATGGAAGAACAGGTGGGACTTGGAGGGTGCCAGGGCCACGAGGGAGTGTCCTCGGTGGTTATAGCAGGGGTTCAGAGGGATCCCCAGGGCAGCCTTGGTGTCCCACCACAAAGTGCACATTGCTCCAAGCCACTAAATGGATCCAGCCCAGCTGGGGAACAGCCGGACACAGTGACCCCCACTCACACCCCATCCGACCCGTTCACAAGTTTACTTTCTGAAGTTGTAGCTACTCACGGTCAACCTTGGTCCAAAAACATTGCATGGGAAATTCCTGAAATAAATGGCTCATAAGGTTTAAACAACTTTTATGGCAGTATATTGATACGATTGTTAATGTCTTACTATGCCTAACTTGTAAACTGAACCTTATTATAGGCGTGTATTTTTAGAGGGAAAAAACTTAAGAATATGTAGTGTTCACAACTGTATTTGGGGGGAGGGGCCTTAAAATATATCTTCTGTGGATAAGAGGGGGCTATTGTATTTGTCTGACAGTCCATGGGTCCGAAAAATACAAAATACAACTCATTTCTTTTTCCTTTTTTTCCCCCAGTGCAGGGTGCTGAACCAGGCCCTTGTGCATATTCTAAATTTGTTATTCTACTCATAAGCCACACTCCCCAGCCCACATAATTTTTATCTTCCCAGAAGTCATGACCATGGAGTGTAATGACAACTTGACACTCAGCCTTGCCAACTTGGAGTCTTGGGAATGGACCTACTTGTGTTTGGCTTTTCTGTGGGGCTCAGGATTCGTTCCGGGGCCATGCACATGCTGGGCAAGCACCCACCAATGAACCACACCACCAGCCAGAGGATCCACTTGGCTGGAGGATATGGGCTGGGATCTCTAGGGTTCCTACGGAGTCAGTCTAACTGGTGCCTGTGCTTTGCCTTGCAGTCTTCCAGTGGAAAGAAAAAGAAAGGGAGGGAGGCAGGAAGGAAAAGGAAGAGGGAAGGAGAGGGGAGGAAGGGGAGAGGGGGAAGTGAGGGAAGGAGAGGAGAGCGAGGAGGAAAGGAAAAGGAGGCATGCAAACCTCAGTGTTCCCACAGTCTGGAGACTGGTGGCTGAGTTTGCCTTCCCCTGAAACGATCCTTGAGGGACATAGTATTCCCTTTGCTATAGTAGGACACAAAGAGTGCTTAAGTAAACTGCCTCAACTTGACAGCAGTCAAAAACCCTGTGCAGTGTAAGGTCCAGGTGCTTCAATGCCCTGCTGCCTGCACGCTCTCTCAGTGGAACGAAAAGCCTGCTTTGCCATGGTCTACCATATGAAAAGACTGCAAGAAATGCTGAGTACTACTGTCATTCTCCTTTTATATAGAGACATTCATATTCCAGTTAAAAGTATCAGTTATGATTATCAATTAAGTAGAAATTTGTTAACTATTAATGTAACAGTTTATCAAAGCACATTCCCTTGGCTTAGGTAGTATCTGCGGTAGACTCTGAGATCCATGATTCTGGCCTCATGGGGTCTTCTCCCACGCTGAATCAGGGTGGGCCTGTGTGATCAATGGACCATCACCCCTGTGGGTTTTGCCTCTTTCTCTCTCTCTCTCTCTCTCTCTCTCTCTCTCTCTCTCTCTCTCTCTCTTTCCCTCTCTGTCTCTGATCACTCTTCTCTGGGACAAGTTAGCCACCAGGTTGTGAGTAACTTTTTGGAAAGACCCTCCGTCTTAGTTGCTTTTCTCATTGCTGAGATGAAATGCCCCACACCTAAAGTTAAAGGAGGAAAGGTTTACTTTGGCTCACAGGGTGTAGATGTTTCAGTCCGTAATCATCTAGCCCCAAAGCAGGATGAAGAGGAAAAGCAGTTCATGGTGGGCAAGACACAGGAAGGCAGTGGACTAGCAAGCAGCAAGCAACAAGCAGCCCTCTTTCTGTACCTTATTTTCTATCCATCCTATACACACTTAGAGCAAGTAGCATTCACCCAGCATCACACCATGAATCAATCCCAGCATCACATTCTTAATTCCAGCATGACACACTCTAGATCCAACCACCTCCAACATGTACCACCTGTGAACACATGGTGCTTTGGGGGGACATCTAGACACAAGCTTATAATACCCTCATAGCAATGAACTGAGGCCTCCTGCCAACAGCCACACAAACAGGCTACCACAAAAGCAGATCCTTGGCTAGTCAACCTTCAATGACTATGGCTAAGACCAGCACCGTGACAGCAGGTTCATGAGATTCCCTGAGCCAGAGTTACCCAGATAAGCTACACCAGGCTTTCTGGCCCTTAGAAATCATGGGAAATGATAAATATTCATTGCCCAAAGCCAGTGTGTCTGGGGTCACTGTTGCAAAGCAATACACAATTAATGCATCCTCTCTTCTAGAGCCCGCCTTCCAATGGCAGCATTTGTACCCCTTTGATCACAGCACCTGCTACATCTGGACTTATGTACTGTCATCGTGGTCTCCCCTTCTGGGTAGTTTGCTCCAGGACAAGGACTAGTTCATACTGACATTTAGACTTCCAGTGTCAGTGGACAGAATGACAAAACCTAAATTTAAAGATCTTAATTGGATTTATTTATGATTCTAAAGTTGAGTCATACTTCAGCAAAGCAGTAGGTGTTCTAATGAGCTGAACAGAGCAGGTTTGCAGCAAAAGAAAGCAGAAGTGAGAAACAAAAAGTAAACTGGTCATCCTATGGTTACTTTGCCTGTAGCCAGCCAAGGTGACATGTCCCTGTAACCCCAGCAACTCAGGAAGCAGAAGTGGAAGGATTATGAGTTCAAGACCAGTGTGAGCAACAAACCAAGACCCCCCATCTCAAAGTTAAAAAACAAACAAATGAACAAACACCAAGATTACTTTTCCTGTATGGGGAAGAGAGAAAGACAGAACAAGAGAAAAGAAAAGTGATTAACATCAGGTCACTTTAGATTGCTTTTTTTGTGTGTGTGAAAAGATTTAGGGAGAGGAAATTTGATTATCAGATCAACTAAAACTGACCACTTCAGGATATTTGGCTTTTATCACTCTAATCCTAATTTCTGAGAAGGTCAAATAAACAATTAAATTGAAGTTTGGTGAGCTCCACGGGTCCGTTTTGTTCATGGGTTCATGAGTTCATTTTAGTTCCTAGCCTACTCTTGTTGGGCCTAAGAAAACCAATAAATACATAGGTCTGATTTCACCCAACTAGGGTTTAGTTATTAACTTTAATATTAAATTTATACTATCCAAGATCTTATGTGATTTTTTTTTAATTTTTGCAATGGAATTGAAGAATGTTTATTTTGGGGGTGGTGCTGGGGATCAAACCCAGAGCCTCATGCTTTCTCACACTCTATCATTCAGTTACACCCCCAGTCCTTTTCATTTCATTTTGAAACAGAGTGTCTCTAAAGTGTCCAGACTGACCTCTAAATTGAGATCTTCCTGCCTCAGCCTCTGGAGTGACTGGAATCATAGATGACCACAGCCAATTTATATCAAGTTTTAACAGAAAAGTTTAAATACAGTATAAGGTAATGATAGCACTGTTCTTTCAAAGCCACTGTCCAATTATACTAGGGTTTTTCCAAATAGGATCAAACAACCTAGAGATAAATGCACTTCTCCAACGGAAAAGGTTAAAAACAGAATCTCAGAAAATATTGCCTGAGTTGGCTGCACAATTTCAGAGATTAGGATTAAAGTAGAGGTTTTATTCTTTAACTCACATTTAATTCATGAACTATAATTTTACTGTTATCAAAGATATCAATTTTATTACTGAACCTGCTATTTATTCTGCACTGAAAACTTGTGGAACCAAATTTATCATTTTTTCCTAAAATATAAAATTTGAGAGATGGATGACCTTTCTCATTTTCTACTTGTAAAAATAACATTCAAAACATGTCCACCTCATAAGGAAGTCAAAAGCAGTCAGCATCAATGCATTCTTCCCCATGGTTATTACCAAGGAATTTTCCACTTCTAGGAAGCTCCTTCCTCAGGAAACAAACAGCCTATCTCACTGACATGGGAGATTAGGGGATGGCAACACTGGCAGGGGACGTAGGGGTGACCTGTTAAACACTTGATCCCAGGGCACTTGGCAGAACAGTTGTCAAGACCCTACATGTGGACTTCTCGCGAGAACTCCAGCAGGTTTCCAATAGGACGGCCTAGACCTGACCTCACTGAGACTCGGGAGTCCGCCACAGGCGCTCGAGACCCGGATGTAGAAGTTCTCGTGAGTTTCCTCGAGATTTGGATGGTATAAAAGTCGCAAATGCCAAAAAAGGGCTTGCTGTTGTGATTTTTGTCACAGTATCCCGCGCTTCTTTCCCAGGGTGTCCTTTTCTTGCTTTTTCTCCTTTTGCTCCTCCTAGGTTCACTCAGCAGAGGTATTTTGTCCCTCACTCTTCACTTCTATTTTCTTGAATAGACTTGGCTATGGCTTTTTGCTCATTTTATTCAGTTCTTTGATCGAGATGAAAAGAATATGGAATCTAATTCCAGAGGGAGCGGCAAGTAACCAAGAACCCAGTAGTGTTTAGTTAATGAGCCACTTTCGGAAGGAGCTGCCAGATAAGATCACCATTTCAAAGCCATCGTCTTTGAAATAAGCGCCTGCCTGGCAAGCACAAGGTCCTGCGTTCAGTTCCCAGTACCATTAAAAAAAAAAGTAATCATCTACCTTTGTTCACCCACATAGCAAAACACAACAAAAGGGTGGGAGCCATTCCTGATGATGTGTCCCCAAAGGAGAGGAGTCTCAGAAGAAGTCTTGCAGATTTAGATGATGTGCAATTCATCTGAAGTCTTCCATGCCATTCAAACTATGATTAAGCAAACTCGTGATTTTTTTTTTTCATATTTGCCTCTCTTTGGTTAGAAAGGTGTCAGCCATGACCCTCCTAATGGGGACAAAGGATAACCTCATTTCTGCCTCTACACTTGCTTGAAAGAAAGTGCTGCATTAAAGATAAAACTCAGGGTTTCTTCCCTGCAGGCCTTCGGCATATGCTACAGGAGATCGAAATGCTCCCCAAAAGGAGTTACTTTGCAAAAGGCATACCAATGCTCTCCCCTGAAGCAACTCACTAGATGATCATGGGCTACAACAAGGATGATGGACAGTTTGACTTAACTTTGTACCCTGCCCGTTATTCACAGGCTGCAACAGGAGAACATGGCTGGAAAAAAACATGAATACCTCCAGCTGTCTTAGCACTCAGGAAAAGCCTGAGCCCTGCCAGCTTTTAAGTGATGAGTTCGGTATGAGGTCAGGCAGTTCTCACCCTTCTCCCAAAAAAGTCGTGCCAGCCTGGCAACATCTGGGTGTCTTCTCTACATCTATGAGCACTGGACATAAACTGGCTGATATCCTAAGTTGCTAGTCTTTGCTCTGTGGGCACTGAAAAGATGTGACACCTTTCCTCACTCATCGTGATAATCACAGCTGACACTGCATAGTAGAAGATAGGTTAGCAAGAGAAAAAGCATGACTTTGGGGAAGATCCAGAGGTCAGCCAGGGCAGATCCAGTGAATAAGGCAAATGAGGACATGCCATAGCATTTTTAGAAGCCTGCCTCTCTGTTGGGTGGCGCTCAGCAGCAGACTCCACTGCACTGTGTACCCCACACTTCATAAAGACACTCGTGAAAGAGGACTTCACAAACGGCTTCAGAAAGCGGCGAGAAAAATGGGAGAAGTGTATCTGAAGCAGGGGGAGGATTCTGAAGGAGATTAATGGCGATGTGAGGTTTACCTTAATAAAGTTTTACACTTAAATATATTTCTATCCCTCCTTATATGTAAGTTGAAACTTGTCCTTACAATTCTACAAAACGATACTACCCTTCCCATTTGCAGATAGGCTCAGAAAGATAAGTTTTGAAGTCACAGCTCACAGCCTGCGGTTTGGAGTCAGGACCTGAGCCCACATATTTAATCTCTTGTTGTTACCACCATCCTTTGTTGTGTGTCCTCTAGGGAAGAAAAATGATGTCTG
Source organism: Hydrochoerus hydrochaeris (assembly GCA_004027455.1). NCBI lineage: Eukaryota > Metazoa > Chordata > Mammalia > Rodentia > Hydrochaeridae > Hydrochoerus > Hydrochoerus hydrochaeris. Next base: position 67,582 of record PVLA01001996.1, on the reverse strand, counting down.
CTTGGGTTGATGGCTCAAATCCTGGCCATTAAACATTCCTATTAACCCTCGTGGAAAATGTCCAGCAGGCTCTCTAAATGAAGATCTGCTCCAACATAGTTGTGGTTATAAAACACTTGATATAACTTAATCTCTCTTCCTCAACCTTGAGTTATAAAAAGTCTCAATTATAAGTGACATGCTGTTTCTAGAGTGAATTCTATCTTGGTTAGTTCCAGAGTTTAAAAAAATTGGACATAAAATATGCCCCACATATAGAGAGAATCTTTAAAACTATCCCTGTTACAAAAAAAAAAAAAAAAAAAAAGCTGCAGAAAAAAATTTTCCCAGGATGTGAGCTCAAGACATTCCTGACGCCAGACACCTTGAACGCAGGACTGCTGTCAGAGGAACCAAGCAGCTGCCAAGAAGCCAGTCCATTTCCACTCCACATTTGGTCTCAGGCCAACTATTGTCTTTTGGCTTTTAGAAAAGACTTTGCAGAGAGGAGGTGAACTCTCCAGTGCCGATATGTGGCCATCATGCCTGCCAGGAAAAATAGAAAAGTAAGGAAAGACCTTGCTCCATGGCCAAGATCTTAGCTACAAAACCTGGACAACTCCTTTTCCAACACAAAAGGTGAAACAACCTAGAGTAAACCTTGCTAGGAGAGGTAGGGAGTCCTGGTTCAGTGGCCCAAATCATGCTCATCAGATCTGAGGACAATAACATCCTGGGCCTGTGCTTCTTGACCAGCAAGTTCAGTTCCACTGGTAGATCACAGTGTTATTATGCTTATGTTACCCAAGGTGAGTCCCAAAAAGCTTTATGCCACCCTTGGGAGGGCTTCTCTCAAGGGAGTCACACTGTACACCTCTTTGGCAGGACCATCCAGAACCCTGAAAGGGAAATTTGTGGAAGGAGTGGGAGGTGGGAGACTTCTGAACATCTTTGGTGTCGCTCAGCTGGGTTTCACACCTAAACACTCCTACAGAAGGGTAACGGTGCACATCCTGGGCCCCTGCTAAGCAACGGGGTGGGGGGAACAGAAAGGAAGATACTAAAAGTCATCGAAGGGTTCTGGTCTATTTGGTCAGGATCTATTTACTGGAGGCCAACATGACCCAAGTGAGGCGTCTTGTACTCACAATAAAAACTACTACTACACTCTTAGGTCTTAATCTCTGGATTAAGGAATCTGTCAATAATCAAATGACCATAAGGGTGTATAAAATAAAGGCGATAGCAACTGTTCAGGAGTGGTCATGGGGCCTACGCCAAGGGAGACTGACCGAGTCACAGGGGTCAGCACGGGCTTCCCTGAGAAATGATGCTTCAATTAAGAGCTCAAGGATGAGCAGTTGTCAACTAAGCCCAGGGAAAGCCCTGGCCAAGGGAACAGCAGATGCAAAGGTGCTTTGTTTAGAGCGAACACAAGAAGGTAGGAGAGTTGACTTGACACAAGTCACCAGGAAGGCCCATCAACCCCTCAACACTTCAGCCTCTGATGTCTAAAATTCCACCTCATAATGAACGCTTTGGGGTTAATACTTAGTTTTTTCCCCCCTGAACTATTCTTTTGTGCTCCAAAGAGAACCCTATTAAGACCAGTGCGTGATTTTCACCCTAATAACAGAGGTCACAGTCACAAGTTGAGATTGGTGCAGGAATTTGGGTAAGTACACAAGTTGGTTTTATTTTTATTTATTTTCACTTATTTGTTTTTTGCTGGGGATTAAACCAACATCCCTCCACATGCTAGACAGATGCTCTACCACTGAGCTACATCCTCAGCCAACAGCGTTAATTTTAAAAGAGTAACAATTATGGCAGATAGGGGGCTCTAAAGATCAAATGTCGTCTTTTTCTACAGTGAACCCAAAACCAGCCTGACAGAGTTCTTAAAAGATTGATTCCCAGAAAAGAATGCAATATCTTGCTTTCAGAGAGAACAAGAAAGCCCTAGGATGGTCTCTACCTTGGGAAAGCCCTTGAAAGAAAGCAATCAAATCAAAAAAAGAGAGAGAGAGAAATAACACATTGTAAGAATGTCACTAACTCACCATAGCTTGTCTCATCAGAGTCCCCAGCCCTAAATCACTCTCTCCAGTTCAGACATCCTCAGAATTTCACACCTGACAAAATACGTGCATTGCAGTATTCTCCTAGAAACTCATAGCAGAGCTTTCTCCCTTGTACCACAGAAGTAAACAGTAACTGGATGAGCTTTGCAGTCAGTTAGGCCTGGGTTCAAATCTTGACTCTTCAACTTAGCCAGGTGACCATGGACAGATCGTGAAACCACCCTAAATTCTGTTTTCTCAGCTCTAAACTGGGGAGGTCACTATTCTGATCCCACAGAGTTGCTCTGAAGATGACATACAATAATGCATTTTAGCAAAGGGCTGGTCATACAATCAGCACCTCATAATGATAGGGATTTAAAACAAAGGAACAGGTGAAACTGGCAAAGCCTTAGAAATGGTGCATAGCTTCACAGACATTTAAGTGTCATGAGTTCCCAAGTGATGGAGTACTAGGGTGAAACTGCACATACCCAAAGTCTCAAAAGAAGTTAAAATTCTGGGAGAAACAGACCTGGAATTTATAGACTGCTATAGTTTGGATATCAATGCCCCCGGGAGCACATATTAAAAGCCTGATGCTCGGCCTATGGCACTATGAGGAGGTGGCAAAACTTTTTTTTTTTTTTTTACTGGTGCCAAAAGTGTATTTGAAAAGGGCAGGGTGAAAAGTGATATGTATAGATACAGGAGAAAGTAGCTCTGCAAGTGAACTTGGGCAAAACAAGAAAAAAAGAAGGTAAAAGCAACAATAAAAGTACACACCTGTCTGAGAAACGTGGAATGCACCACTGTAGGAAGTCACCATAAAGAGCTTCCTGTGGTGTCCAGTGTTCTTTTATGCCATCCACATCTTGTGAGAGTTCTCAAGATGAGACATAGGGGTCCTGGTGCTGTCCTGGGAGCTTGTGATTGGCAGGTTCTGCTCATTTTCCCAGCCAGCTTTGCAATGCTCTGTTGCCTATTTCATTTCCCCCTGAGAGATGGAAATCCCATACATTTTTATGAAAATTTATGAAAATCCCATATATTTTTATGGAGAGCTGAAGGAGTGCCAGAAGACATCTCTGTCTTCTGTAGTTTCTTCAAGCTGCAAGGTGCTGTAGTTCCTACCTTCTAGGGGTTATGCATTTACTCTTCAACTATTTTGGGGTGTTGTGGCTTATGGCTGGGTGGAAAGAAAAACCTGTCAGAAAATTTAAAAAAAAGAATGAGTGACCCTGGAGATGTCTGTTTGATGGGAGAAGGTGTCTGGCAAGGGTCATGCTAGATAAATTAGCAAGAGTCTAAGAGCCATAATCTTAGGAAAATCTGGTTTATTTATCAGTAACAGCACCAGAGCCTTGTTTTTTGAAGAGAAATCTTGTCTTCCAGAGGTGCACTGGCGTAGCTTTTTCTTCTTGGATCATCTTGTTCTTTAGAAAGTTCAGATGAGGCTACTACTTTAATATAGAAAGACGGATCCAATTATCTAGCTCAGGAGGTAGCAGAACTTTCAAGAGGTGAAACTTGCTGGGAGGTTTTGGCTCACTGGGTGTGTGTCCCTGAAGGAGACTATGGGACACTGGTCTCTTCCTTTTCCTGCTTCCTAGTCACCATGTTTGCTGTGTTACATGTGCCTGCCATGATGTGCTCCCTCACCACAAGCTCAAAGCAATAGGGCCAGTTGGTTGTGGACCATTATTTCGTGAGTCACAATAAACTATTTCTCTTTATATATTATTTTGGGTATTTGTTATGGCAATGAAGAGCTCACTAACACTGGGACCAAGGTGGAAAAGTCCTATTCTCTTCTATTTTCTCTTATGCATTTTAGACATGCAAGAAGAGCACAACCACAGATAGAGACAAAAAATAAGCACACACACAAAAAAAACTATCCAGGCATCATAGCATGGGTTCTGACTAAAGCGACCTGTGATGTTGAAATAGAATTTAAGATTGAGACTTTCACATCTACTTGGAGGACTTCCAGGCAAATGCATGGAACACTGGCAGAAATTTAAATACTTGGGAATAAATTAAAGAGCTAGATAAGAGATGTGTAAAGACTCTCCCTGGCTCCCTAAGATTGAGCCACACCCCATGGCACTGGCCTCCCTCCTTACAGATGGAGTTGTTTGTTACTAGAAAGCTCTTGGGCTTTGTTGAGATGGGTCTGAAACCTGGCATGAATTTCTCCAGGAAGATTTTCTCTTTTTGGAAAAAAAAAATAAAAGCTCTATAGTAAAAAAGATAATAACCATACAATAAAAATGCCAAAGAATGTCAGGAATAAGAATTATGGGGTAGAAAACTTTCAAATTTACTTTCTAATGCTTTTTTCCCAAGGAAATAGAGTTCATGAGTGAGCACCTATGTCCAAAATTTCTTACAGTATTTTCTCATGAAGTTGATGGCCTCACTATAAGCCCAAAAGCAATAAACTAATCAACCATGGACTAAACTCTCTGAAATCCTAAACCAAAATAAACCTTTCTTCCTTATACATTTATTCTCAAGTATTTTGTGACAGTGACAGTAAGATAATATAAAATTGAAAGAAAAAAATAATTCTACAATAATGGATTTAAATACTTCACTATCAATAATGGCTAGAATAGCCATACAGGACATAAGTAAAGAAATAGATTTTGAGACACAGTCTTGTTATGCAGCTCAGGTTGGCCTCAAATTTGAAATCTCCTGCCTCAACCTCCCCAGAGCAAGGATTTTAGGTGTGTGTCAGCACACCTAGCTGCTAGGAAATAGAATTCCCATTTTGTTTCATTTTGTTTGTTCATTTGTTTGAGACATGATCTCTCTATGTGGTTCAGACTGGCCTTAACTATATAGGCTAACCTTGAACTCCAGGTGATTCTCCTGACTCAGCCTCCTGGATGCTGGGATTGCAGGCATGAATCACCACATCTGGTGGGAATAGAATTCTCAATATAATAAACCAACTCGATATAATAGACATGGGGATAGCTCTTGTCTCAAAAACTTAAGATATGTTTTTAAGGGTACACCCTATGTTAATCCAAAAATTAAGTCTCGATACATTCTAAAAGAGATATCCATACAAAGTTCCCAAAGATAGGTGAACAGACAAACAAAAAGTGGAATAGCTATAAAGTAGAATATTATTTAGTCTTAGAAGGAAAGGAAATTCCCACATATGCTAACATACCATGAATCTTGAAGATACTATGCTAATTGAAATAAACTAGTCACATACACCATATGATTATGTTTACATGAGACACTTAGACTGGTACAAATCACAGAGCCAAAGCCAGAATGGTGGTTTCCAAGGCTGGAGGGAACAGGAAGGGGGAGCTATTATTTAATAACTATAAAGCTTCAATTTACAAAAGGAAGAATTAAGGAAATGGACATTGGTGGTGTCTGTATATAGTATATTTTTAAATGATTAAAACATTTTGCATACTTCAATTAAGCTGAAAAATGAAGTGTCTTAGGAGACCATAAGCTAATGGTTAAAAGGAAATTTTGCTGCAGAGCTAAAAATGGCAGATCAGTAAGCAGCAAAATATAGACCCTCCCTGAGAGAAACAACTCAGATGCCAGAATAAAAAATCCTGGAGAGAACCAGACAGAAGGAGATGGATCCTCTCAATCCAGGAAGAAACTAAAGGGAAAAGAGCTGGTCAAATGCATGGTTATGGGGCTACCATCGGCGCTCTTGCTGGAGCCACCCAAACTCACAGTCAGGTCACAGTGCACTTGCTGCAAGAGCCACAATCACGCTGAAGTCGGGAGTCAGCAAGCCCAATGGAGAACAGAGTGGTCATGGGGACCTGCACTAACCTGTGATGATTGCTTGGAATAAGACCCTCCCATGGGAAAGGGGAGACCAACTGCATGACATGTTGGAATCCGGCAGGATAGGCATGAACAAGGAATGGCAGTGACTTCAGTTGGTTGCTCCCTACCCAGAGCAGATTGGTGGGATCTGCCTGGCCTGAGTCATGCTCCTGGATGGGACCAAATATGTTGTCCTGAACCAATTCCATACACACAGCACACACTAACATGGTAAAGGCTCCTGCTGGTTGACTGGTTTGGAGGGGAGAGGCCAGAATATGCCACCTCCTTCACCTCAATGATCAACAGCAAACTGGAGAGGGCAGTAATCCCTAGCCAGCATGCTTCAAAAGAACCATAACCAACAAGGAAAGGGGCTGGGACCTCCACCATACACCTGTATGGAAGAAACCAAAAACATGGCAAGAAAAAGAAATAGGAAAAAGCCCTTGGCCCCCAACCCTGCAAATATTGATCCAAGAGAGGTAAATACACAAGAGATTGAGGGCAGCAAACATGCAATATCAGACATGGCATCAGCAGACATAAAGAGATATCTTTGTGACATCACAGATGAGCTCAAAACTGAAATATTAATTCAAATGAAGCAAGACATAAGAAGATTAATAAAAGAAATGCTAAGCACCTCTCAAGAAGACACAGATGGAAGAATGGAGGAACACAAAAAAAGAGAGAAACATTCGATGAAGAATATAAAGAAAACCTAGAATACATGAAACAAATTGAAAGACATTACCAGGAAATTAAAAACTCCATTGAAAGCTGGAAAAACTGCCTGACAGAAACTAGAAATAGATTAACAAAACTTGAAGATAGGTTTGCAATGTCTGATCACAAAAGGAGAGATCTCTCAGTAACAATACAAAAGCTAAAGACAACAAGAGGATCTATAACTTAAGAATAAAAAATGTAAGTGAAGAAGTAGGAGTAAATACAAAGGAAATACAAGTCTAATCACAGAAATAATTAAGGAAAACTTCCCATGCATAGGAAAAGGGAATGACATTCAAATGTATGAGGCACATAGAACTCCAGCCACCTACAACCAAAACAGAGCTATACCCAGACATATAATAAGGTCTCAGAAATTCATCACAAGAACAGAATATTAAAAGCCATGAGAGAAAAGAAATAGATCACTTATAAAGGGAAACCCATCAAAATCATGGCAGACTCCCCGACACAAATCATCAAATCAAGAAGAGCTTGGAGTGAAGTATTCTAAGCCCTGAAAGAAAATAACCTCCAACCCAGATTGATGTACCCTGCAAAACTGTCTCTCAGGATTGATGGAGAAACAAGATGCTTCCATGACAAAGAGGAACTGGGGGAATTTGTGACCACCAATCCAACCCTACAAAAAATACGGAAGGACATTCTAGAGAGAGAGAAAAAAAAACAGGATTTCAGGAACAGTGGCAGAGAGGCCTCAATGAATGGGGCAGACAGTGGAATCAAGGAGAAAAGTAGACAACCAATGGCAGAAAAATAGCATAGCAGAAATGAGGCAGAGAAGGTGGGCTATAACCTCTAACACAGATGGCCTTGATACACTAACAAAAAGAAACACAGACAGAGTAGATCAGGAGGTAAGGTCCATCGAGATGTTCTGTATAGGAAATGTAATTAACCTGAAAGACGGTTTATGGACTGAAAATCAAATATGAGAAAGCAGTGCTCTATGTGACAGGAAACCTGAGAAATAGGGGCAACTCAACCACCACCTACAGATAGGTTGGAAAGATATAATATTTTTGTGCAGTAGAGCACTATTGAGCTATAACAAAGGAAAACCTTGAGGCTTTTGTAGGTAAAGGAATACAACTTGAGACCAAGTCACTTTTAACCAGGAGTGAGAAGGTTTGGAACCACTTAGGTAAATAGCAGGTTGCCCCTCTGATCTAAAAACTGAGGGGGTTGGTGGGACCCAAAATATGCAGCTCACCCTGTGGGAGTGAAAGGGGAAGAACTGTCTAAAAAAGGAAGGCAGAGGATATTGTTAATAGTGTATCAGGATTTAAAATCCACATTACCCTCACTGCTCTGTTTAGATGGATTATATTCTGTCCCAGTTTGTCTACTTGTACTAGATTTGAGGGCACAGACAGGACATAATACAGTAATCATCCTTAATTTCCTATTAACTTAATCTGACGCCCTGTATAACTTACACTGTCTTTATTATGACTGATCTTATTTGAATCTGGTTTGTTAGATTGCTCTTTTGCATTGACTTATTTTATTCAAATCTGTTATGATTGATAGTATCAAGTCTGAGAGTATAGGCAACTATACACTGAAGATGACAAGATTCACTAGGATACGCACTCTGGTTTGATTATTACCTGCTTTTGAAGTCTTATAATGTCTCCAATGTTTCATTTTTTATTAATATTGTTATGTACTGCTATATTCAATTATACTATGCCTGATGATATAGACAATTCTATTGAAAATAACAAGAGACATCATAGTAACCATTGTAGATCACCTTGCATTGTGGTTTTACATGACTTTTTCGTTTCATGTTTTTCTAGGAATTTGTTTCGTTTTGTCTTGCTTTGTTTTGTTTTTCCTTCTAACACAGAAAGGATAGATATACATGTAGAGACTCAAGCATGCATAGAACTTATAAACAGTTTATGAGAAATGATTATATAATGCATGATGAAATGAACAACTACTCTGAAGAAAAAGACACTACAGTACCCACAGCTGATTCCATAGTGTCATGATGTGAAATCCAGCAATACTATTATTCTTTGCTCAGAGTGATTTAGTCTGTTTTCTTTAATTTCAACAAACATGAAGGTATGGACAACTATTTTGAAGAGAATGAGAGACACTAAAACAGCCATTGTTGACTTCCCTATTATGTGGTTTTGAAGACCTAAAATGCCTTCATCATCCTGTTTGGATTAGTTTTATACTATGTTGTTTTGTATGAATTCACTGTATGTGGAGATATGGACAACTATTTGGAAGAAAACAAGAGACAATATGATAGATAGTGAAGAACTCTGGTTGTCTTGCTTTGAAATTTATGACTCTTACATTGCTTTCTTATGTTCTGTTTTGTTGTGTTTAATTTTACTCTTTAAAATTAAAAAAAGGAAATTTTTCTGTCAGACAGATCTCTGTTTAAATCCTGCTTCTGCATGATCTCAAGCAAGTCCTTTAGCCTCTCATTTCTTTATTAGATCAGTTCTTTCACTGAATATATTATAAGTACTTAACACTTTCCAGATTTCCAATTTGTATTTTCATTATTATTTTAATCATAAAAAGATGGAGTACACTGTGATAATTCAACACAGGAACACAGTAGCATATTTAAGTCTCAGAGTGCTCGTAGGTGGAATGAAGATAGCAATTGCTGTGAGGTCAGGCTCCAATGAGGACTAAGTGAAGTCACACAGGGACAGTGCTGGTCACGGGTCCTGCCACCTCACCCACACCTAGAAAAGATGGCAGCCATTGTGACTGCCACCCAGCCTCTCCGATAGGCAGCTGCCGTTTTGCATGGGAAGAGAACCGCTGGTCCCCGCCCCAGAGTGGTGGCCTCAGTTTGACAGCAGGCTCCTTAAAGCCTCCACTCCACTAAAACTTCTGCTCGTCCACTTCCTCCTCAGCCAAGGTCAAAAGCAGCCGGCTTGCTGGGAGCAGCAGCCTGACCCCTGCCCAGGGCTCTGAGTGCTTTGATGTCACATGCTACCCAGAAAGAGCAGGAGATAAAACCCTGCTTGTTCCCTCTCTCCACACTGAGAGCTCTGGAAACTCAGAGGAACACAGAGATAAAAGACTAGGGTGGCTTTTTTTCTTTCCTTTTTTTTCAACAACAAATGATGGTTTGTCCTCAGCAGCAGCTACTTCACAATCAGACTCAAAGAGCATGGGGACTCTCAAGTCTGGGGACCCGGCCGGTTCTGAGTGGACAGAGAGGGCTGTGGGGGAGGAGGCCGTGTGCAGAGAGTGTCCCACAGATTCCCTCCTTCTCTCTCTCTCTCTCTCTCTATTTTCAAAAGCTTGTTTTTGGTGGGGGTTTTGTTTTGTTTTTGTTTTTAGCATTTCCTCCTTAAAGAAGATTAATGCTTTAAGCTTGGCAAACAAAAAAGACAGAGATAAAGAGGGACCCACAGAAAGGAAATCTCCACTTGTCTCTTGGGTAAATCTAGAGCTGACTTGATGTCTTGTGGTCCGGAAGTCTAAGGTGCTGACTGTGGGGCCTCTGTGTCTCTCAAGTATGCTGTTGGAATTCTCGAGGCCAACACTGCTCTCTGCTGAGTCTCTGTGATCGCATGCCAGAGAGGATGTCTTGGTCATTTTCTGAGACACAGTGCCAGACACTGGCAAGTTAAAGGAGGAGAGGGTTCTTTTGGATCACAGTTTGTAGAAGATTTCATCTATAGTGGGCTGGTTCCAAGGCAGGGCAGCACAACAGAGAAGGAACAGTCCATGGCATGGTCGGCAGGAACCAGCGAGAGGAAGAGTTAGACCTGGACCACATCCCTAGAGAGGCAGGGGAGGGGGAGACGGAGAGGGGCTGGGGGAGAGAGTGAGAGAAAAGATAACTTTCAGACAAGTGATTTAAAGATTATCTCTAGCATGTTGGCCTGGGTTTGGAGGCAAAACTTCTTCCAGGAAAGAGAGAGAAAGGTTGGGGTAAGGAAGGCAGTGAAATGAGGGCCTGAACTGAAGACAAGAGATAGGAAAGAAAAAGCTGGAAACTGGCCTGACAGCTCAGCTCTTCAAAAGCGAGGAACCGTGGCTTCCCTGCCAACGAGAGAAGAGAGCAGAAAAGCACAGGCTCCACCCAGGCAGCCTCACCCCACATGGCACAGCCTCCACGGGCCTCAGCCTCCTCAGCCCTCAGCAGGCCCCACCACACTTGCGGGCCTCGGTCTTCACACTCAGGAAACGTGGGTAGCGGTTGGCACTCACACAGGAGCTGGCCATGCCAGGCTGGGATGAGGTCAGAGCAGCCCTGAAGAAGGCGGGAGCTGAGGCCTCTGGTTTCTTGGACCTGGAGCCACCTCCTCATCAGGCGGCCAGTCCACCCTGACCTTAGGGCCAGCCACGATGCTCAGTGGCAGTCTCTGTGCTGTCTTCTTCAGACCCATCCACAGACATAGAAAAACATGGCCGGGGACACAGCTCAGTGGCACAAGGCCTGCCTGGGAAGTGCAAAGTCACAAGTTCAATTCCCAGTACCAAAAAAAAAAGGAAAACTGTATGTATGTACTTCCTTTGTATGAGTATTCATACAATTATTTTTATATCTTTATGCATATATGTCATATGTTTGATATTCATATTTTTTATATATTATATATAAAATGTGTAAAAATTGATTTTTTTTATTTTAAAGGCAACAAAATGGAATGGTGAAATGAAACAAAACAAAACAATGATAGGACAGTAGGAAATCCACAGTCGTTACTGTGTTGCACATTGTTATCCTCTAAATAGCTGCTCAGACTACCGGCCTCAGGATGGCACAGTCAACCAGCAGCATAAATGTCAGGTTGCTTCCCTCCTTCAGTTATTACCGTCTCGGCTTGTGTCACATCCGGATGCTTACAGGCGGAGGGGCAGGAGATGGAGGTGGCTTCCTTACAGCTTCTCCCCGCTGGCAGGGCACACCAGGAGGCTGCGTGGCTTCCTTGCTGCTTTTCCCTGTCCAGCAGGGCCACTACCCCTGGTTTTCTTATTTTTTGTGGAATTCCTGAATTCTCTCTCCATGGGCTTCAGGTCTCAGTTCAGATCCTTCCTGTGTCAGTGGGACCCACCTCCCTCCTCCTTCTGTTCCCCATGTTGCCATATTCTGGAGTCTGGGCACCAAAACTTGGAGAGGTTCTTTCTCTGCTGCTGACCACTCCGCCACTCTCCGGGAAGTCAATCATTTTTATATGTATGAGACTCTGGGAAGCTAGGCCAGTGTGCTGTTCATCTTCATCAAGTCTGTGCTTCTGTGGAGCCTCAGGTGAGGTAGCTGATCAGCAAATAGTTGATAGTTGATAAGTGAACTTTCTGAGCATTCTAGAACCTGAACAGCAAAACGTTTAAAAGAGCAAAAAATAAGAATCAGACATAAATGTGCAACACATAAAATTAAAGGAATATAAATGGGTCTTAATCACACTGACTTAATCACATCAACTCCATCACAAAAGAGGAATCCATATTCAAGCCATGCTGAGAAAACATGTTTTACCCCTCAGAAGGGCAAGAGTGGACAGCATACTCGTGGGGAAGCTGTGGAGAGGTGACCAGGGTGAAAAGCAACATTGCCCTAAGGAGATCAGTGGACAACACCTATCAGAATTACCAAAGTATTTGCCTTGGTCCAGCCGCCCCACTCCCAGGGGATGGTCTGTAGGACATCATGAGTGTCCTGCAAGCAGAAACTGGAGTAGGCGGAGAGTTCCACTACAATAGCAAAGAATCTGCAGTAGCTCCAGGACCCTTCCTGAGAGGCAGGTAGGAGTAGGGCCCTGGGCAGACAACCAGGGAGACAGCCAAATTTCTCCTTGCTTTGGATTGTCATGATTCCTTTATTCTCCTTTTCAATTTTTTAAATTTATTTTTTGAAATGAGACAAAAATTGTATATATGCATGGGACCTGATACGATTTTTGATACACCTATATAGTGTACACTGTTTAATCAGGTAATCCTTTTTAATCTCCTCAAACATTTATTATTTCTCTATGGTGAAAGCATTTGAAATTCTTTTTCAAGCTTTTTGAAATATAGAGCATATTCCTGTTAACTATCGCAAAAGCACATCAAGACTTATCTTTTTATTATTACTATTTGAGCATGTATCTATTTTAAGAGAATAAAACATAGCAATAAAACAAATGGAAACAGTGATAAAGCAGTAGGAAATCTACAATAGTTACTACATTGCGTATTGTTGTCCTCCACATAGTTGCTTGGCTTTAGGCTTGCAAAATCAATCACACAATACAATTCCTCCAAATCAGCTGGTTGCTGGAGGATGAAGCTGGCTGGCTCACAGGCAGGGGCTTAGCTTCCTTTCCTGTTCTCCTCCATCTGTGCTCTGACTGGCTCAAAGCCAGGGGCTTATCTCCCATCCTGGTTCTTCCTAATCCAAGCTCTGGCTGGCTCTGTTATCTAACTATAACTTAGTAGCCACTGATCACCTTCTCCTCGCCCTCTCTACATCCAACTCCCCAGTCTACCTTCAATTTCTACCAGGACAGTTATGTGATGGTATCATAGTCACAAAAAATAACAAAGAAATTAAAATATTAAAACACATATAAGCCTGGTTGGTGACATATGCCTGTAATTCCAGCACTCAAGACAATCGCCATGAGTTCAAGACTAGCCTGGGCTACAAGACCAGTCTGAGCTACATAGTGAGCTACATAGAATTTGTTTCAAAAAACAAAAATAAATAAATTGCATATAATATTAAGTAATGTATAAAAAAGATAGGATTGGAAAAGTCTTATATCTGTCCTGTACAAGGCAGGAAGGTTATGGGAAGCAGAAATGACTCTTAAACTATGAATAAATGCCTCAGCCAACTTTGGGTCCTTGTGGCAAAATGCCTGAAAGAAGCTGGGCACGATGGTGTACACCTGCCTGTAACACCAGCACTCAGAAGGCTGAGGCAGGAGAATCACCATGAATTCAAGGGCAACTTTGTCTACATAGTGACTTTAAGGCTAATTTGAACTACGGAATGAAACCTGTCTCAAAAACAAACAACAAAAGGCCAAGCATGATGCTACATGCCTATAATCTCAGCACTCAAGAGGTCCAGACAAAAAGATCACCATGAGTTCGAGGCCAGCCTGGATTACATAATGAGACCCTGTCTCAAAAAAAGAAAAACAAAAATAAAAACAAAAGCACAAAGAGGGAAGGTTCATTTTGGTTCCTGGTTTCAGGAGTTTCAGTTCAGAGTTGCTTTTCCTCTTGCATAGTTCATCATGGCAGGAAAATATAGCAGAAAGTCCCTGCTCCCCTCAGAGTGGTCAGGAAGTAAACGGGGAAAGAGAGAAAGAGACAGACAGAGAGAGAGAGAGATGAAAGATCTCAATATCACTTTCAAAGACAAGACCCTCAATGATCCAACTGTGTTCTACTAAGCCCTGTCTCCTGAAGGTCCTACCATCTGCCAGCAGCACCAAGCTGAGGTCACAAGACTTTAAGACACAGTCCAAACTATAGCAAAACTAACATTTAATGATACCGTTAAATTTTAACCTATTGAAGCCAGGCATGGTGACACAAGCTGTAATGCCAGCACTCTGGGAAGCTAAGCAAGGAAGATTGCAAATCCGAGTCCAGACTGGTCACTTTAGCAACTTAGTAAGTTCCTGTCTCCCAATAAAAAACACAATCATCTGGAAATGGAGGGGGTACAGCTCAGTGCAAAGGCCCTGAGTGTGATGCCTAGTACCACAAAAAATATTTTTAACCAATTAGTTAACCAATTTCCTGGAAGACTAGAGATAAACTCTGTTTTCCTTAAGAACAAAAACCTGGGTAAATAAACATCATACCAGTCAAAAGCCAGCAAGCCAACAAAACATCCTATTGGATCAGTCACAATCTATCTAATTAATCATTTTCTTCCTGCAAGTATCACTGGAATTCCATTTATTTCCTACTTTTGGCCCTTCCAGCCATTTTCAATTCTTTCTTAAAGCTAAGATTCTTGTATAGGCACCTACTTTGAAGAAAACAAGAGACATTGTGGTAGCCACTGTTGATTTCCTATTGTCTTGTTTTGAAGTCCTGTATCGCTTTCATTGTTCTGTGCTGATTAGCTTTATTCGGTTTGGTTTGGTTTGGTTTGGTTTGGTTTGGTTTGGTTTTATTCTATTTAAAATTTAAAACCCTAAGAGCCTCACATAATCTTGGGCTTCACTACACCCCCATGTCACCCACCAAAGCTCAATTCAATCTTCACACCTTTACTCAAAAACCTTGACTGCCAACTGAGGATGCAATATTTCGTCCAATTTCACAACACACCTGTAAGATAAAGACCATCATAAGTCCATTTCATTGTACTGGAACCTCCAGAGGCTAAGCACATTGTCCAAAGTTACGCAGCGAGGGAAGATGGCACCAGTCGGGGATCCCAGGTCCCAGCCTCCACTGCTTCCCAAGGTAGCTTCTGGTCCATTGACCTTTTCTTCTCCACCCACACTTCTCATCCCTCCAGACATGCATTCCTTCGTCCCCTTGATATCCTTGACCACCTGCTGTGCCCCAGGCACCACCCTGGGTGAAGAGGACAGGGGGATTAAAGGCACAGCAGTCTCTGACTTGAAGAAGCTTACAGTCCAGGAAGGACACAGACAGGTAAGAAGATGGCCTTATGCCTGAGGTGTGCTACAATGTGCGCCTGGGAAAGGCCTCCCAACACACCTATATCGCTCTTGTATTTTCCTCCTCTGTGGGGAAATCTTCAATTGGGGTCATCCATCGCAATGGAAAAATCAACCCTAGAAAACCCCATGAGGATTCTCATCAGAAAACCAAGCTACCTACATGGACTCCCTGCGGTGAAGTATCGGGTTCAGTCTTGGTGTCTGCGGCCCTGTAGCCTAGTTTTCTGAATGTCGTTCCTCTCTGAGTCAGAAACAAGAGTACTGTGCATTTTTGTTTCCTCCACAAGAATCCAGGTTGAGAACAAAATGGAAAGGAAACCTGATCTGCTGATGCTTCTCTGAGGACAGAATGGTAAAGAAGCACTCAGACATCTTGCCTGCTGACCTGAAGTGTCCCTTCCCTATCACAGCCCGAAGGACTCCTGTTGCCAACGCCACCGTCCTGACTAAGCTGGAGAGGACCGGCTCCTGCACCAAGACGCAGTCTTCCCTGTGATCTACTCTATCTCAACCGAGCAAGACTGGATGCCCATGTTCCATCCCAAAATACCAAAATACAACAAACTGGCAGATTTTAAACAACAGAAGTCTGTTTCTCACAGCTCTAAAGGATGGGAGGTCTGGTGTCTGGTGAGACTCAGTGTCTGGTGAGGGCCAGCTTCTGGGTTCATACACAGCTATCTTTGTGCTCTAACTTCACATGGTGGAAGGGGTGAGGGAGGTCTCCAGTGCCTCTTTTATAAAGGCACTAATCCCATTCAAGGGGGTTCCATCCTCATGACCTAATTACTCCCAAGGCCCCATCTCCTGATACCATCACCTTGGGAACCAGCTTTTCACACGTGAAATGGAGGAGGGAGGGCACAAGCATTCAGAGCATAGCATCAACCTCCCTCAATTCATAAAACACACTCCAAGCTACAGTTTGGTCAATTTCCAATTTTGTCATTGATAAATAATCATATCAACTAGCCATTCAATAAATCTTATTACCAGGCACTGTTCAAAGTGCCTTGTTTACACGGACCCATTTAATCCTCACAACAGCCCCCTGAGGTAGGGCCCATAGCCTCCTCATTTTATAGAGTCTGAGGGTGTCCAGCAAATTCTCCTGGATCAGTCAACTCTGTTAGAGCAGAGCTGGGCCCTTCTGAGAGCCAAGCCTGGGCTCAATGAGTTTGACTTTGAGGCATCCTGAAATGGTCTGAGAAAGCCTTCCTGAAAAGAGCTCATGGTTATTTCTTAACCTCATCTTTATCATAGTTCATCACTTCCCCCAAACCTTGTAAATCAAAGGGGTCAAATTCAGCCTCTTTTCAGTTTTAGTAGGTAAAGTTTTGTTGGGACACAACCATATCTGCTTCTATAGCATCCATGTCTGTTTTTAGGACCTAATAGCAGAGTTGAGTGGTCACAATAGAGACAGTGTGGCCAGGAATGTCTAGAATATTTACTGTCTGGTCATGTATGGTTTGCTGACTGCTACTCTGAATTTTAAAAAGAAGCATGCTTATATTTTATACTTGATTGTAATAGACCCAGATTGAGAAAAGAAAGGTCCTCAAAACATTAGTTAAAGGGATCTTTTCTTAAAAATGAATCCATTGAATAAAGGAAACCTTTGACCAGAAATTCCCATAAAAATATAAATACTTGCCTGCATCTATCTGAAATCCCAAGACTAAGGAGCCTGAGAATGGAGGATTTCAGTGAGTTCAAGGTCAGCCTGGGTCACACAGTAAGTTCACGGCTGACCTAAACTATGTAATGAAATCCTGTCTTTAAAAATAAATAAATAAACTTTTAAAATTCTCACAGTTCTTTCTCTAAAAGTAAAGAAAATAGTTCCAGCTGCCATAGGTATGTTTGTCTAATTATCAAAAATTTGCCAATCTTTTATTTAAAAAAATAAATTCAGTTATTAAAAAGTTCCTTTCCAAAACTGTTATGAGTTAGTCAGTTTACTGTTGCTGTGACAAAATGCCAGAGAAGAATCCATTTAAAGAGAAAGGTTATTAAAAAGTTCCTTTCCAAAACCATTGAGTTAGTCAGCTTACTGTTACTGTGACAAAATGCCAGAGAAGAATCCATTTAAAAGAGAAAGGTTATTAAAAAGTTCCTTTCCAAAACCGTTATGAGTTACTCAGCTTACTGTTGCTGTGACAAAATGCCAGAGAAGAATCCATTTAAAAGAGAAAAGTTTACTGTGGCTCACAGTGTTGGGAGTATCAGTCCATGGTCACCTTGCTCCCTTGCTTTTTGACCTGTGGTGAGACAGGGCGTCACTGTGGGAGCATTTGGCAAAGTAAACCTCCTCGCCTCATGCAGCCTGGGAGCAGGGAAAAGGCTCACATTTCCACAAAGCCCAAGGGGAAATGAACTCATAAATAAGTGGGTCCATCACAGAGCTCAGAGCCCCCTCTCCTGACCACTCCCCAAGGACCCAGTCCTAAACACTGCCCCACTGGGAAGCAAGGCGGCAACCTGTGAGCTTTCAGAGGACATTTAATATCCAAACCCTATCAACTGTCCTTATTTCTATCTATTTAACATATCATGGATGCTTCCCATGTATCAGGATTATGCCGGAGAAGTCTAAGGATACATCTTATTTTTTTCTTTTTTAATTTTTATTTTTGTTAGTGTATGTCTGCAGCACATGTAAGAACATTCCTCTTGCAGCATTGACATTTGTACGCAACACATAGCAATTCTTTTTGCACCACCTTCCTGACCACCCCTACACACTCTATCTCTCAGTTCCCTTCCTTTTTGCAAAAGATCTATCTCTGTTTCTTATTATCTTTTATTTTGCTCTTTAATTTTTCAGACATTGATTTCCTGATACAAGAGAAACTATGCAATATTTGAGCTTGTACATCTAATTTTTTGCATTTAACATTATAGTCTCAAAATACACCCATTTATCTACAAATGACTCAAGTTTATTCTTCTTTATGGTATAGTAGTACTTTATTGTGTATAAATGTCTTATTTTCTTTATCTGTTTATCTGTTGAAGAATATATGGGCTGCTTCCAAGTTTTAGCTGTTATGAATTGTGCTGCTATAAACATGCATAGTCATGTATCACTGTAATATGATGTCTTTAATTTTTTTTTTGAAAGATATCTAAAAGGAGAATAGCTAGAATAGAATTTCTAGTTTTAGTTTTTTGAGGAATCTCCATATTGATTTCCATAGGCATTGTACTAGTTTACATCGTGCTAACCATGTAGAAGGATTCCTTTTTCCCCACAGCCTCGCCAGCATCTGTTTTTGTTTTTTTTGTTTTTTTTTTTTGGTTTTTTTTTTTGAGACAGGGTCTCACTGTGTAGTTCAAGCTGATTTTAGACTCACTATATAGCCCAGGCTAGCCTCAAACTCCTGCCTCTGGCTCCCAAGTGCTGGGATTACAGGTATACACCACCACACCCAGCTTGCTTTCCATTTTCTGATGTCTTCTTTAGTTTCCTTTTTCAGAGTACACATCTTACATTTATAACCCATGGCTCTCTCACATAAATAACCATTGTTTCCATAGCAAATGTAAAATGTAAAGATCACAGTGAGGGATGGAGATGTAGCTAAGTGGTGGGATCACACACCAGGCCCTGCTTAACCACCAGCACCACAGAAAACATATAGTCTTTAAATTATAGGTTATTTATACCAGAATGACAAAATCATTGTGAAATACAATTTCTAAGGATTTTCTCATTAGTAATTGATGGAATACTTTAAAAATGAAATATGACAACAAACCTTTCCAGACATCAATCCTTAAGACCAAAGTCATTTTAAACTCTAAATTTTAGAAAAGACAAAAGTCTAAGAAGTTTCAAAGCATTGGTCCTTTCTCTAAATGATTATTTAAATGTGTTGATGAAAAATACCTAGAGATTAAGTTTTATCACTGGATTTCATGCCCTACTTTTGCTACCAGAGAACATTTTGTCTTCCCAGACCTCCAGCAGAGTATTATTCATTTTTGCCACAGTTGCCATTTCTTATCATTTAAGACTACATTGCTCTTTTCAATAAATGTGTCTGTGTGTTAGAAATAGTGTTCTCATCCAACGCATCACAATCACAGATGCTGAGACACTTAACGGCACCCTAAAACTCTTTTTCAGGGATTAAAAGGGCAATTCTCAGTTTTGATACTTTGTTCTACTAAGAAAGCCTTGGTGTTTTAAAAAGAATCCAGAGGTTTTTCTGTAAAAAGCTTCCTTATGTCTCATGAAATTTTAACTTAATACTCTACTAATATTCCAAACTTAACTTTTGTACACTCCTATTATCCCAAGACTTTGGAAGCTGAGGTAGAAGAATCACCACGAGTTGGAGTACAGCCTGGACTACATAATGAGACCTTATTTTTTTCTTTTTGTTTTTGATGTTGCTGTTAAATATAAGCCAATCAGAACATTCTCAATAGGGCCAGGGAGAGAGTTCAGTGGTACAGTGCCTCCCTGGCTAGCACTAGGTCCTGTGTTCAACTCTTGGTACGAAAAGAAAAAAAAAAACACCCTCAATTCTCAATTCCAGCTTTGGAAAATTCTTGATTTATTGGCCAAGATCAAATCTTTCTCTTTTACCTTGTGCAAAATTCAGAACAAACATAAAATCATATTAGGCACTTTAGCAATTTTAGGAACAAGGACTGTTTTTTTAAAACCTTGGAAGAACATTCCCGCACACTTAAGACTGACTTGAGAAGGAAAACTATAAATGGGATCTTCCATCCAGCGAGACTGAACAAATCCCAACATGAACAATCACTCCTTGACAATTAAGATGTAAACATAGTGCTAACCTTAGTGAGGTTCTGGGGTACTGTAGGCTCTTTCCAGAGATTTTATCCAGGTTCCCGAACTAAGAATTGGACAAGACATGCAAAAAAAGCAGTGAGATTTTATCCTTATTAGAGGCAGGAAAAGAAATACGCTCTGCAGAGAAGGTGCCACTGAGAAAGACAGCACAGCGGCGAGGAGTTAAGGAACGCCATCTTTTGTACGTCCCCATTCTTCAGGCTGACGTCAGAGCTAGGCCATCCTATCAAAACCTGCTTGACTTCACACCGGAAGAATGGAAGATGGTACTTTCTGATTGGCTCCAGGTGGAGAGATTGAAAATTGTGCATGTCTCGGATCTCTGTGATTGACAGGTCAGTCCATTCTCCCAGCTGGCTGGTTACATCCTAATCTCCTGCCTCACTAGTATCACTTAAGTTACCTTCAGAATACATAATGACAAGTGATGTTATTTTCGTGGGGGCAAGAGTGGATTTACCTTCCTCTGTGCATGTCTCCATCACTGATCAATCACAGAGTCATATAACCGAGTACTATCGCTAGTTCTTTCCTCCTCAGTACACCCTACAGTGTTTTTGAAAGGGTACTCCACATGCTAATGCCATCCAGTTTTACTGGGATGTCTGTTAAACCCCATCCCTGATCTACTAAATCAGGAAATCTGTACTTTCAGCAAACTTCCTGACTCGTGAATGCTGACATTCAACAACCACAACACAGAAACTGCTCTTCCCATTTTCATCCTCAGCGTTCAAAAACGTTCCTGACACCAAATCAGAGCTTAACACACTATTGAATAAATTAACAAATAGGGTCACCAGTTCATCCTTGAGTTTCCCCCTTTTGTCCATTAAAATTGTGGTGTTAAACTTGGAATCTTGAGCTCTTTGTTTTGGGCACTAAGCAACGATCCTGTGATTTTTATGGCTGTCAATTTCTACCACCTTGAGAAATTCCTTAGAGTTTTGTTATTCTTGTTTTCCCAGAACCTAACCCAGTCACAAGCACATGTCAGGTGCCCAGTAAATGAGTCACTGAACAGATGAACAGGCAGATAGATGGAGCTACCCGAATACAAACCACCTCATTAGGCTGTGCATATTTTTCACTTTCTGGTCTCTAATTTTTCATAACATTCTTGTCATTTTAGGGGGGAGGAGATTAAGACAGGGTCTCACTGTCCTTGACTATGCACATCACTTAAATATCAACAATCTGCTCTCCACTTGTAGAGCCCTCTCTACAAGTCCTCATTTCCACTTCAGAGAAGGCATTAAGAAATAAATTTAGGGCTGGGGATTTAGCTCAGTGGCTTAAACACCTGCCTGGAAAGCGCAAGGTTGTGAGTTCAATGCCTGGTATGGAAAAAAAAAAAAAAAAAGTACAAAAAAAAAAAAAGAAAGAAATTTAGCTGGGTGTGGTGGCACACACCTGTAATTCCAGCACTTGGCAGGCTGAGGCAGGAGGATTGCCAAGAGTTCCAGGCCAGACTGGGATACATACTAAGTTCAAGGCCAGCCTGAACTACACAGTGAGACCCCCATCTCAAAAAAACAAAAGAAAAAAATGAACTAAATGTACCATTACATGCTGGGTATCCCTTATCCAAAATGGTTGGGGCTACAAATATTTTAGATCTTAGAAATTTTCAGACTTTAAAGGATTAGTATAGATTTTACAATTGGACACCCCTAATCTGAAAATCTGAAAAGCTCCAAAATCCAAAACTTTTTAAGCATTATATGGGCACTCAAAAAATGTTTGGAATTCTGATATTGCATTTTCCAATTAGAGATGTTCCACTTGTATCAACAAAAATGAGAAAAGGAAGGTCTGGGGATTTGGCTCAGTGTCATAAGCACCTGCCTGGCAAGTGCAGGGTCCTGAGTTTGATGTCTGGTGTGGGGGGAGGGGGCAGTTGCTATCCAAGTTTTATTTCAGAAAGAAAGAAATAGAACATCTGGCAAAGATAAATATGAGAAAAACTATGCTCACAGGTCTAGTTGCTGTTTCACCATGTAAGTAACTGTTTCTAGTTGAGCTTCATGGGTCTTCAAGTCAGCCCCAATTTTCTGTAAGAGTGGACACATTATGTAGAGCTCTCTAAACAATGGAAATGCATAACAATATAAACCAGTGACTTTCCAACTTCAGTAAATATACACATTATCTGAGGCCTTGAAGCATACAGATTTCTAGGTCTCAATCACACGTTCTACTTCAGGGGATGCGTCAACAAGGTCACAGGACGCAGGTCAATCCAGGAAAATCAGTTGCATATCTGTATGTGCACAGTGAAAATTTAGAAATTAAAAGTGAAACAGTACCACTCACAATAGCACAAAAATATTAAATAGGCTTAAATACAATAAAATACATGTTGATGAGATAAGGCAAATAAAATTCAAATAAATGGGATGATACACCATGTTCATGGATTAGAAGACTCAATACATTAAGCATCAGTTCTCTCCCACTGATCTGTAGATTTAATGCCATCCCAATCAAAATCCTAGCAGACATTTGAAGAATTAAAAATTTGGTTCTAAAACATGTCAGAAAAATCAAAGGAAGTAGGGTAGCCAAAACGAAAGGAAAAAGCTAGCACCTCACACTGCCTGACTTCAAGTCTTAGTGGTTATAGCAGATCTATTCACAATAGAGCCAAAGTCGGGGATGCTTATATTGTGGGATCATAGTCAGAAATAAAAGGAGCAGCTGTTGGTACACACAAGATCCTGGGTCCATGGCAAGGCCATCATCTTCAATAAAAAGGCCCCAGCAACAAAGAGCACATTCGGTACAACACCATAGATAGAAGGTTCAAAAACAGCCGGGGATTTAGCTCAGTGACATAAGTGCCTGCCTTGCAAGGGAGAGATTGTGAATTCGATCCCTGGTACCAAAAAAAAAAAGGAAGCTCAAAAACACACATAGCCCACCTGGAGTAGAGAAATCACAAGTGCTCACCCCTGCAGAGAGCAGGTATCGGCTGAAAAACAACCCAAAGAACCTTTCCAGGTGAGAAGTTTCTTTGGGTTCCTTTTCAACATAGATATAGATGCAGACTGTTAGATACAAATATAGATGATATAGACATAGATATAATCTTACTTTGGGTGATAGTTACACAAGTGTAACCATCTGTCCAAACTCATTGAATTGTTCATTTGAGATCTGTGTATTTCCCTGTATGTGAAATAGATCTCATTTTTTTAAATTACGCTTCTACATTGGCCAAAATATCCAAGCATGATCTGTTATTCAATGTGCTTGCATTCTGAGGGCCATTTGTTAGGGATGTAGGTTTTCAGTAGTCTGTCTATGATTTCAGTCACTGTCACCAACATGTCAGCACAGTCACTCTAGGAAATCACAAAACAAACAGTGCTTGATGCACAGTTTACACCAAAGTACCTGGTACCAGCTGGATTTTTGCATTTGTTAGTGAATTTAAACTTGGCTGTTTCTAAAGTGCACAGTAAGAGTATTTAACACGTGTGAATGGAGGTTCAGATAGGCCAAGTGACTTGCCCAAGGTCACACGGCTAAGGGGACGTCACTGGCACTCAAACCGAGTTCTCAGGCTCCTTCCCAGTAAACCCACAGAGACTCACGTGTTGGCACCCATGCATGAAACACCCAGATCACAATGCTTAGCTTTGCCACTCTTTCATCATGAATTGTGATAACAGTCAAAAATAAAGCCTTTCTAAAGGCTCATGGAAAGTTTTAAACCATCACCTGATTGACTACTCCTGGCTCTCATTCTCAAATCCCTGTTTGCTTTGGAATCCAGGAACGGAATAATCTACTAAATGCAAACCAAGGAAGCACAGATCATTTGTTCAGCTCCCCAGAGGGCAAAGGGGTCTCTTGTGGCTCATGGCTAAGCCCTGGCTCCCCATCGTCCTGCACAGGCACCCTTAGCAGGGACCTACACTCATGGATGGCAGATCCAAATTTAAGAACTAAAAACAATTAGAAGGAACAAAGAAATGAGTGTTATCAGCTACAATCATTGGCTGCCATTTCAAGCCATGGTCCTTGAGGTAAGGTTTCTTATGGAATTTCTCTCATTAGTGATTTTTAACAGGGTGTTTCTAAATCCCCACATCTATATCCAAATCAAGACAGATCTGTTAGAATTAAACCTGCTGAAAAATGCCAGAAAAATTCAAGGTATTCTCATGCATATAATAAGATGACTATTCCACAGAAATGCCTCATTAATGTCAAAATAATTCACCTTTTTTCTGACAAAGCATAAAATATGCCACTATATAGGAAAGGAATGATATTATATAGGTGCCAAGACAGAAACAAACCACATAGCTAATATTTCTAGACCAGCAACTTATTAACTAGCCAAAACAAAACATTATCATTATTGAAGAAACAGATTTCTGACATCCACAGAAAACCTTCCACATCCTGTCAACAAAACAGGAAGTTAGTTCCCAATCTGTTTTCAAGCCCTAAGCCTATTTTCCCTGAAAAGTGGATTGCGCTATAAAGAACTTGGGACAATATTCCCTGGGAGAAACTTTACTTCTGGGGCTAGCTTGTTATGAGAGATATGAACCATCTTAGATGAAAGCTATAAACTGAAGAATCTTATTTCTTTTCAAGGATATAGAGCAAGGAGAAAATCAAAGTGTCTCCCAGATCTTCCAGCCTTCTGTGTCTAAATGGTATAGACTATGCTTCCTAAGGAAAATAAGGCTTATAAATCTTGTCTTCCTTCACAGATTTAACTTTTCAGTCTTCTTGGAAATTAGCAATACAAGTGCCATGTGTAAATGTCTTTAAGGTTTAAGCAAAGATGTTACGGGATTCACAAAGCCAGTTTCTCTGGACAGATGGCTTTTCATGTGGTTAAAAGTGGAGAAGCAATTCAGGCGTGTGATGGAAACAGAGGAACAGCCCAGAACAGCAGAGGTAAGGCGGAACCATCGGTCAGAATGCTAAGTTGTGAAACACATGATTTGGGGCAGGCATTTTTAAATTGAGTCATTCAAGTCAAGGCACATTGGACTGGTTCTCCCCAGGGAAATATATAAAGCAGCAAAGAATAAAGGGAAAAAAGCCCAGGAGCCTGAACACACAAAGCCTGAATTTTCAGACCTAGTTCCCCTCCTGCTAACTAAGGGACTTGGGCAATCCTGACAAACTGCTCACAGTAACAGCTAACTTTCACTGAAGCTTAAGCTGTGCAGAGTGCCTCATTCAAGTCTGTGAGGGAAGAAAGTGTTTAGAAGGATGGGACCCGCAGCCCTTAAAAGTCCCTGGTCAAAGAGCCATCTTGAGTATCCTGCTCGGGACCCCTCCTGGCTGGCAGGAGCTCTCCTTCTTTGCTTTATAGCTTTTCAATCAATTTGTTTGCACCTTACCCAACTTCATACTTCGCCACTGTGGGAGATGAGCCCATGTTCTGGTTTCAATATCCATCTCCTAAATTGGGTGTTAGGGCACACACCTGTAGTCCCAGCACTCCAGAGGCGGAGGCAGAAGGATCACTGTGAGTTGGAAACCAGCCTAGGCTATGCAGAATTCAAGGTCAACCTGAATTACACACTAGGGAGGCTTTGTCTCAAAAAAAAATTGTTTTAATTAATGCTGAACACTTAGGCCAGGTGTGCTAGTGCATGCCTGTGATGTCAGTGCTCAGGAGGCTGAGTCAGGAGGATTGCCTCAAGTCTGAGGCTGGCCTGGGTTATATAGTGAGTTCAGGACCAGCCTGAACTACATAGAAAGAATGTGTCCCAAAAATATCAAAATGAAAGAAGGAAGGAAGGAAGGAAGGAAGGAAGGAAGGAAGGAAGGAAGGAAGGAAAAAAGAAAGAAACTCTCCCCTTATAATTTAAAACTGGAATTTGCTTAAATTGATCAAACCATCCCAAGAAGACCAGGGATTTAGCTCAGTGGCAAAGGAGCCTGCCTGGCAAGCGCTAAGTTGTGAGTTCGATCCCCGGTACCAAAAAAATAGATAAAATTAAATTAAATTTAAAAATAAACCATCCAAAGAGTAAATTTGTAATATAAAACATTTAAATATTTGTTAATTATTATCTTTCCCTTTCTCTTGTATTTCTGGTCACACATGCAGAGCACATTAATAAATTCTACAGAGTACATGGAGACCTACATTCTGCAGTGACTACTACATGAAGTATCTTTCTAATAATCCATTTGCTGAGCTGTAAAGTGGGAAACCCAAATGTCGTCCCATGCAGGGCTCTTCCAGGTCAATTCTTCACTGACTAGGTTCTGGCTTCTTGGCTTTGGAAATCTGCCAGTGAGCTGCAAAACAGACTCCCTTTACCCAAGCCCATCATCCAGACACATGCAAGAACCCGGAATGCCAGGTGACTAATTTGCACAGAGACGCAGCACACCGCAGGGGCGTGGAAAGCCACTCACCAAAATACAAACCTCTGCAGCAAACCCTCAGCTTCTGACCCCTCATCTTTCCCCAAGGCAAGACCCAGGAACTATAGTGCTTTGCCCCAAAGGAACCCCAAGACCTGAAATTACCACTGCAACCTCCCCCACCCACATGGAGGAGGAAGACCTGTGGCAGACAGGCCTCGACAGGCTTTCTACTCAGTCCACATACACCAGCTCGACCCCCCTTTGTCCCATTCCCTTCTATGCATGGCTGTCCCTGCTTCACTGAACCCAAGCAGCAAATCAGAGAAACTGCCAGGGCCTTTGGGTCTTTACTCTAAAATCTCCAGTGTCACATAACTATGATTCAACATGTGTGTTAGGCTTCTCCTGTTAACCTCTCTGTGGCAGGGTCTTCCAGGAGCCTTATGGCAGGGGAGGACCTGGCTCCTGTCCACTGCTATGACACCAGGCAGGGCACAAACTGTGGGCGACTGTGTTACCCACTGCGGGCCAATCTATACAGGCAGCCACATTATGATAAGAAAGTGATATGGTGACTGTACAACCAGAACTCAGGCAGACTCAGAAATCTCTAGAGAAAAGCAGAACTGGAAGGCGCCCAATGAGCCCCCGGTCTGCTCAGCAACATAGGGGACCTCGCCCTTCCACCAAAACTAATTAACCTTCTTTCTGAAGGATGCATTAGTTCTTTGTCCCCTGAATTACTTCAAGTTATTATCTGGGCTCTAGAAGTCATCCCGCCCCTGAAGGTCATTTCGTCTATATAATGTGATTTCTCTTATGTTGCTTCATAATTCAGCTCTCTGACAGGGCAGACTCCTTTCCAAAGCTCGAGGCTCCTAGGGAGATGAGTCCCTATCTCTCCCAAAGGCCAACAGTAAACATAATCACCTAGTCTAGCACAAAGCAAGCTCTCCCCCTACCCTGCCCCTTCCAGCGCCCAGCAATGTGAGTCCCCACAGGATGTGAAAAGATGTGAGTCTCTGCGGTCTATGAGACAGCGACCTGTGAAGTCGGAAAGGAGCAGCATCTGGGGCCTGCAGGGTCTTGCAGCCAAAATGCCAAGTTTGGACTTTACTCCAGGGTGAAGAGTTTTAAGGGAAATCAGTCGTTCTTGTTTGTATTTGCACCTCCTAAGGCTCACTCTGTGTGCACAGTGCAGAATAAGTTGGAGCTTCTGAGGAAGCCTGGAGACCAGCTGAAAAGTTGATTCATACTTTGGAGTCCAGGCTCCCAGGGCAGAGTTACAACAGGCGGAGCTGGAGCAAGACACTGTGCAGGTCAACGTCCGCTAAGAGGCCGAGCGGAAGCAAACAGTTGTCCACACAGTGGCTGGCATACTACTCAGCAATGAAGCATAGACCCTACCGTAAGGAGACAGAAACCCTGAGTTTAAAGCCAAATGAATTGACCAGGAAGGGTACACGGGACTTGCTCAAGGTGAAATCTAATTTGTTGGATTTCACCAAAATATATGTTTGAATGCTAAGTTGTATTGTATGGTACTAATAACTTTCCCAGTGCTGAGACAAAATACCCAACACCTGCAATTTAAAGGAGGAAAGGTTTATTTCAGCTTGTGGTTTTCAGAGGATTAGCCCGTGGCAGGTTGGCTCCAAGGCAGAAAGACCATGGCAGAACTGACCAGGGGAGGAATCTGCCAGGTAGCACAGAGGGGAGAGGAGCCAGGGACAAAATGACACCCTTTCCAGGTCAGCCCAGGACCCTGCTCCAGCCAGGTCCTGTAATCTAATAGTATATCCAGCTCCCGAATTCATCAATAGATTAATTCTCATCAATAGATTAATCAATAGATGGAGTACAGCACCCCAGAATAGGTAATCTGGCTATTATCTGTTTAGTTTAGATTGCTTTGCTTTGTTTCAATTTGGCTTTTTGAGACAGGGTCTCACTATGTGGTGCAGCCTGGCCTTGAACTCAGTATATAACCCAGTTGGCCTCCAACTCACAGAAATCCTCCTGCCTCAGCCTCTCTGAGTGCTGGGATTATAGGTGTGTGTCACCATGCCTGGTTTCTGTTTGTTTCTTCTTTGTGAAATGGAATTTTTTTTTATCTATGTCTTGTACTCTGAATGAATATCTTCCAACCATTGTTTTTCTCAATTATTTTGTTATGAAATTTTGTTTTTTATTTTTAATCCATTTTATTCATAGATAGAAAGAAAAAAAGAAGAGGAAAAAAACCACAACAAAATTTCAAAGCACGTCAATCTGGGGGTAACAGTGGTGCATACATTGCACATTGTCATCCCCAAATCACTCACCCAGAGCACAAGACATCCGCCTTCAATTTTCTGAACAATATCAGCACAAATATTTCTCTTCAGTGAACTTTTTTTTAATAAAATAAAAAACAACAAAAAAGAAAGAAACCAGCATAGTTTAATTAGTAAGCACATGGATTTTGGAATCTCACAGACATGGATTTCAATCTTAGCTCTACCATTATTGTGAAGTCGAAGCATGTCAGTCATCTGATGGAAGCTTAAATCCTCTTATTGCTGAAATGGAAAGGGAGGACAGCTGTTTTGATGATCAAATTGCTCTAACCTGCAGGTTGCCAAACACAAAGGTGAGATAGCCTGTCATTTCAGTCTCATTCCTTGCTCCAATGGGAAAACCACGTGAAGAATGAACATATCTTGAATGCTTCCTATTTTTAGGCATATGCTAAACACTTTGCAGACATTTCATTTGATCCTAAAGAAAATGTCTTAGTTGCTTTTCTCATTGCTGGGACAAAACACTGACATCCAAAGTTAAAAGGAGAAAGGTTTATTTAGCTCACGGTTTATAGAGGTTTCAATCCACAGATGGCTGGCTCCAAGGCGGGGTGGATGGCAAACATGCATCACAAAGCAGAAACCAGTTCATGCTAGGCAGAAGGTAGCAAAGCAACAAAGTAGCAAAGAAGTAAGTCCAAGGAAACTTGGCACCTTCTTTCTGCCCCTTTTATGTTCTGTCTAGGCTACTGGGCTTAGGTAAAGTGCCAAGCCAATCAGTGGGCTGATTTAGTCATCATACAGCCTTAATTACAGCATTGCACAATCTAGATTGAGCTACCTCTGAAAAAGCCTTGCCTATGACACCATGAGGCTTTGAGGGGGACATCTAGACACAAGCTATAACAGAAAACTTCTGAGATTATCCTGTTCTTATAGTTAGAAGCAGAAGTCTCCCCAGGAGATGGGGGCTTGGCAATAGCATACTCAGAGTGGACACAGAGCTCCGAGTCCATAGGCAGTGCGGTAGCTGTACCCAAGTCCTGGAAGAGAACCTAAGGGTCCCTACAGGGATTTTTCTAAAAGCAGTTTTTAACCTAGGTGGTCTGAGCAATGATTCTAAGTGTTACTCGAATGGGGCATTGGGCATTTTATTACTTTGGATTTTTTGAAGCTGGATTCAACCAGGTCCTTGCACATGCTAAGCACACATGCTACCACTGAGTTACACCCCCCAGCTCTGTTATGTAGCTTGTATTCCATTCCACTAAATCTGGCCGAGGACGCTTCCATACTTGAGTCCTCAGGTAAAGAGCAGCAATCTAAGTTAGCACGGAAACTCACTGAAAGCCTAACTGAGGAGCACACTTTCGTCTCAGCCAATCACAGCAGATGAGCTTTTCTGTCCATTCCAAGTGGCCAATCAGCCTATGTTCTGTGAAAATGAAAGGAGAGTTATGATTGGAAGAGCTTCACAAATCTGAGTGGAAGAGCCATGGAGACAAGATAATCCAGGATTCAAGCTGCTACCTAGGAATGTGAATTCTGGTCACTTGTACCTTTCTTCTGGAACAACAGACAATCACCTTGTGCCCACAAGGCTTGAGATGCATGTCAAAGTGTTACCAGATTCAAGTTTTATGGGTATTGCCACACAATTTATCCATGAACTCCCACTTTTCCTACTTTCCCCAAACACTGATTCAGACCTGTCTGACCTGTGTCACCTGAAACGCAATTCCTAAGGCTCCAGACGACGTTCCTTTTACCTTTGCGGTCTCTGACTCGAGACTGATCAGCCATTCAGCCAGGCAAGGCCGAGCTGTCACAGTCAAGCCATGCTGCATGTCTCTACCTCTTTTGTCCATAGATGTCACCCGCCCTTGCTGTGGGCTGGGTCTCTGAACTGCATCTGACACAGTACCATTCCTTACTCACCACTCTGCTAAATTTCGTCTGCCTAAAGCTGTCATTTTAACAGTTGTATGATTGGTCAAGGTTAAATGCCATTGCATAGTGTTTTTCCATGTATGGTGACTAATTAAGTTTCCTTTTTGCAGTAAGTATAGGCTTTTTTAGGTGAATCCAATAAACTAAGGAAGGAATTGATAGTATAGGTATTAAGTGGATGCTTCAAACCTCTGGAGAGAGGCTAATGGCTAAATCTTGAGAGAGGCTGGATCAGCTCTGGCAGAGAAGTGCTAAGGCCCCAAGGATTCAGGCTGGGTTTTGGTGGCCTTGGCAGAGAAGAGGGTTTAGGTTTGTGCCACTGTTACTTCCTACATGAGTGGCCTTGAGACAGTGAAGGACAAAGCCTGGACCCTAAAGGAAGAAAGCGGTGGGGAAGCACCTGGCAAGATGGTGCATGTCTGTAATCCCAGTACTCAGGAGGCTGAGGCAGGAGGATCCCCAAGAGTTCAAAGCCAGCCTGGGCTACATAATGAGTTCACGGCCAGCCTGAACTGCAGAGCAAGATGCTGACTCAATCAATCAATCAATCAATCAGGAGGGGACATAGGACAAGGAGTGGGGAGGGAAAGAAAAGAAGACGGAGCAGCTGGCACAGAGCAGTCTGCGAGGCCAGGCTGGGCTCCTGCGCCACCACCTGCCCATCCCCACCAGGACAGCTTTTTGGGGAAAGGCTACGCAGTTCAGAGATTTCTGAGAAGTTCCGTTTTTCTCCATGAACCAGGGAGACTCCAGCAATAAAATGATTGTTTTCAGAAAGAAAAGAGGAAAAAAATGAATCTTCTTGTGCTTTCAACTTCGGTCAGCCACTGTCCTGGGGGCTCTGCAGATGGGACAAGAAAGTCGAGGACTATGGCTTCTGGAACAAGGCAGTGACTGCAGAGCCCGGTCCTCCGCCGCGAACCCCAGCTCTGCGTCCTGTGCAGAAGCGAGGAACGCGGCCACAGCACGCAGGCGGTGCCCTTCCCGGGATCCGCGGCTAAGAGGGCGTCCCTGGTCCCACAGGCAAGAAAATCTCCAGGAGACTTTAAAACGCTTGTGGACTTTGTTTTATGCTATTTTCTCTCCTGTTTGTCTCAGCAATGCCTATTACAATTTAGGATGTGGCCAAATTAAGCTTTTTTGTGATAAGATCTCACTGTGTAGCCCAGGCTGTCCTCAAACTCACAGCAATCCTCCTGCCTCAGCCTCTCAAGTGCCGGGATTACAGGCCACCAACCCCCCACCTCGGTTTACCATTTTAACTTTCTTCTTTTATATTCTGACCTCCTTGCACATGCTAAGCAAACGCTCTACCACTGAAATACATCCCAGCCCCTGAACTCTGTTTAGATGTGTGATTCAGCACTGTTAAGTACATTCACATTGTGTAACCAATTTCTGTAACTCCTCATCTTTCAGAACCAGAACCTCATCCTCATCAAAGCCCCTGTTCCCTTCACCTGCAGTCCCGGGTCCCCTGCAGCTGGAAATCACTGCATTACGGTCTCCGGAGGAAGAAGAGATGGGAGATCTATGAGAAATCAACTTTCCATTGACCAGTGCAGTTTGTGGTTCTGGGACTTGAACCCAGAACCTTCACACTGGACAGTACTCCCACATATTTCCTGTTTTTTATGCTGAGACAGGATCTCAGTAAGTCACTATGTTGCCCAGGTTAGGCTCAGACCTGTGATCCTCCTGTCTCAGCCTCCTAGAGTGCTGGGATTACAAGTATGCATGACCATGCACAGCTGCAGTTCTGTTGATTTCCTTACCACCGTCACCCCCAAAAACACATCCTCCATTTATGCCTACGCTCCCGAGACATTCTGAAAAGTCCCTCTGTGCTCCTGCTCCAAGGGCACTGAAGCCCCTTCCAGCCTGCTGATCAGTCTACACAAAGGATGGACAGGATAGGGATTATGACAGCAAGAAGGAGCCCAGCTGCAAGTGTTAGGCAAGCTCCAGGACTCCAGTGAAAGATCATCACACTCACCGGGTGTGGTGGCATACGGGAGGCTGAGGCAGGATGGTCACTGTGAGTTCAAGGTCAGCATGAACTACACGGTGAGTTTGAGGCCAGAACATTGAACTCACACAATATGAGTAGAACTTTGGGGGGTCAAAGGAAAGGATCGCAAACTAAGGGCTTAAAGGATCATGAGAGTTAGTCCTGGGGACAGCCTGGTTCAAAACAGGCACAGAAAGAAGATTTGTGTATTACATCAATAAATGCATAAGCCACAGTCAGAGGTAGGGGGCCACGTTCACCCAGAAAGGGAAGCTGGGAGCTGTCCATCAGCTGTCTCCTTTTGTGGTGTTAGGGATTAAACCCAGGGCCTCAAGCGTGCTAGGCAAATGTTCTATCACTGAACTACATCCGAAGCCCTTTTTATTTATTTTCCTTATTTTGAGAAAGGATCTCATCAAATTGCCTTTTAGGCTGCCCTCAAATTCTTAATCCTCCTGCCTCAGCCTCCTGAGTGATTAACCATAGACAAAAGCTTATTCTTCTGCTTTCTCAGCCTCAAAGATCAAGGGAGGGAGAAAGCATCCAGGTACTGCAGAGCCCTTTGGCCAGACCTGTGGGTGAGACCACCTGAGACACAGCAGCTCTCTTGAAATAAAGACCATGCAGGCTTCGACCTTCCCACTCTTGCAGAGGCTGGAACTCGCTGCCAGGAGGAGAGGTCGGAATGTGATAGGTAACAACTTCCATGAGAATAGTTTAAAAATACCTTAAAAAACTTGTTTGGCCAGGCATGGAGGTGCACACCTGTAATTCCAGCACTCGGGAGGCTGAGGCAGGAGGATCGCCACAAATTTGAGACCAGCCTGGGCTACATAGTGTGTTCAAGGCTAGCCTGAACTACACAGCAAGATCTTATTGGCAAAAAAAAAAAGTGTTGGTTTGGTTGTTGTCATAAATAGCATCAAGCTCTCGGGGAGCATTTATTGAGAGCCTAGCTCGTACCTCCTGATTGACACAGTAGAGGCGCTGAGTGAAAAGTCAGGAAAAGAATATGATTCTGAGTCCTGGTTCAGTTGCACAGTGGCTTCAGGACAGGGCATCTGTCACAGGCAGAGGCAGAGAATGGCTCATAAGAGACAAGAGAAGGATGAGTCTCAGAAACTGGAAAGAAACCACACTTGTAATCCCAGTTACTTGGGAGGCTGAGGCAGGAGGCTAATAAGTTTGAGGCCAGCTTGGGCAATTTAGTAAGAACTTGTCTCAAAATAAGAACTCTAAGAACAGCAAGGTATTCAGTAAAAGAAAATGCCAGGCAAAAGGGTAGCAAAACTTAAGCTAGTATATAGTAGGTGCTCAATAAATATTGATTAAAGGAATAATGTGCTGGGTATTATGCCAACATCTGTAATCTCAGGATTCAGAAGGCTGAGGTAAGAGAATCCTAAGATTGAGATCAACCTAAGCTAAGAAACAAGACTTTGTCCCCCCCCAAAAAAAGAATGCATGCATGAATGAATGAATGAATGAATGAATAGGAAACAGATCATGGAGAAACTTATATTCACTCTGCATTAAGACTCAGAGTTGCCATGTGAACTGTGGCAAATCCCTGGCATATGGGATCTGTATTCAGATTTAGGTCACAGCCAGTGCTGTGCTATAGCCCAGGCTGGCCTCAAATTTGTGGCAATCCTCCTGCCTCAGCCTCCTGAGCACTGGGATTACAGGTGTGTACCACCATGCTTGGCCAAACAAGTTTTTAAAATATTGAGGGGGATGAGAAATAACAGAGAGACCTTGTCTCAAAATTGTAAAAAAAAAAAAAAATAGAAAGAACTGGTATAGAAAGACCTGGTAAGAAGCAATGTGGCTGGAGTAGGAGGATCGAGGTGGAGAGATGGGAACCGCAACTGTGCGGTGGACGATTGGATGAGGGATGAAGAGGACACCCAGGTGTTTAGGGTGTGTCTTGCTTACTTTTCTCTCATTGCTGAGACAAAATACACGATGAACAAAATGAAGGAAGGAAAGGTTTATTTAGCTCACAGTTTGTTAAGGTTTCACTCCATACTCAACTGGCTCCAAGGCAGAATGGGGTGGCAGAGGGCAACTGTTCACTGCAGCGGAAGACAGCAAAAGCAGCAAGAGAAAAAGGGGAGGAGCACGAGAAAAGACTCTTTCTGTCTCTTATGCTGTGTGTGGGTTCCCAGCTCATGGACGGGTGAGCACTCACACCCATCATCCCAGTGCTGGACAATGAACCAGCCACAAACTCTAGATTCAGCCACCTCTGAGAAGCCCACCCTATGACTCCATGAGGCTTTGGGGTGACATCCAGACACAAACCATAACAGGGTGACAACACTCGTTAGCAGCACCAGCTTCCACCTGATTGCACTGAGAGCAGGTGACCCGTAGCCCAGCCCCAGGCAAGCTCAGGGGAAAACAGGGGACAGCAAACCACAGCTCACACAGCTGGGGTGAGCCTGCTATGTGTGGGAACCAGTTTAATCCTCACAGCAAGATCCAACAGGTGTAACTGCTCACGTCCTTTTTTAGGCAGGTTCAGCAAGGTCCGGGGAGTGTAACTCCCCAGTACCCACAGCCGGCCAGCGGTAGACTGGTCAGACTCGGACCAGCTGGTCTGGCTCCAAACAGATGCTGCACACTGATACGAATTTTTCATCTTGTCAGAGCCTGGAACCCTCATTCTGTCTCTTCTTAGAAAAAGTAAAACACACAAAATTATCAAAGGAAAATGATGATTTAATTTTTTTTTACCACACAAAATGCAAGAATTCCAAAAAAAAAAAGAAGAAGAAAAAGAAATGTAAGAATTCCGACCCTCAGCTCAGAGCATCGTTGCTGTTGGCACTGTGACACACACTCGCCCACACTCTACACACCCCTGACTCCAGAGCCAAA
This sequence comes from Hydrochoerus hydrochaeris, assembly GCA_004027455.1. NCBI lineage: Eukaryota > Metazoa > Chordata > Mammalia > Rodentia > Hydrochaeridae > Hydrochoerus > Hydrochoerus hydrochaeris. The sequence goes on along the minus strand of PVLA01001996.1, from coordinate 31,988 downwards.
GAGATACCAGGCTATCTTTCTATTCATTTCCCAACCCGTGATTTGTATTGTAATTTACTGTCAGAAAATCAAATAGCGTATGTGGCTTGTGAAGCAGGGGAAAGTTAGCATTAGTCTTCACATGCATCTTAAAGAGTATGCAAAATACATTTCAATGTAACGTGAATAACAGCCTCCTTTTAAGTTGATTTCTTAGGCCTAAATTCGCCCCTTTGATTTCTAGTTACTTGGAAAATAACAAAAATTGAATTTTTTTCAGCATCTAAGAAGGTTCATAAAGTGATCTATGCTGTGAAAAGCATTTGGGTTTGTAGGATCAAGAAGAACCATTCAAGCCGGGCGTGGTGGTGCACTCCTGCAGTACCAGCACTTGGGAGCTTAAAGCAAGAGGATCACTGCGAGTTTGAGGCCAGCCTAGGCTACATAAGGAGTTCAAGGCCAGCCTGGAGTACATAGCAAAACCCTATCTCAAAAAAGAGAAAGAGGGGCATGTGGCTCATACCTGTAATCCCAGCACATGGGAGGCTGAGGCAGGAGGATTGTTGTGAGTTCGAGACCAATCTGGGCTACAAAGTGAGCTCAAGGCCAGCCTGAACTGCATAGCCAGACCTTATCTCAAAAAGACAAAAGAGAGAGAGAGACTTAATTTCCCCTATAAGCTAGTTGCATAACTTTAAGATATTTACCTAAATTCTTTAAGCCCCGGTTAACTCATTCGTAAGTTGAAGAAAATTATCATCTCTGAATAGGGCCACAGTAAATATTGCATGAGACAGTGGGAGGAAAGCTTGCCCCAGCACCCAGATCATGGCAAAATCTATAAATATTCATTTTATTATTGTCTAATAATCACCCAGATGTCTAGCAAGAAAGTGCATCAAAATTAACATCAGTCACCTAGCGTTCCATTACCACATAAATAAACTCAGCTTCCAAACTGGAAAAAACCAGTGATTTTGGTCAGGTTTCTAATAGGTTTTTCTCATATTCATGAATTTATTTACATTTTTAAATCACATATGTGTGGTTAATGAAATGCTTTTATTGAAAACAATAAAATAAGCCAGGCGTGATACATACAACTGTAATCCAAGCACTTGGGAGGCTGAGGCAGGAGAGTTGCCATGAGTTTGAGGCCAGCTGGGCTACATAGCCAAACTTTTCTCAAAATATAAATAAAGCAAGCTATTTATTAATTTACCTTGGCCTCTTTGCTGCACCAACACTGTCTTCTTTCAGTTCTACAGTACAAAGGCCCTTTCCCCACCTGGGGGAAGCCTGAACCCCTCTACCACCAGTACCCAAAATGCCCTTTTCCCCCAATTCTTGCCTCTCCCCCTCAGATCTTAGCTTACCCAACCCTCCTCCTACGTCTCCCCTGAAGCCCAAAGTAGGCGTGACTTCCATCTTGTGTACTTACAGTTCCTTATTGTTTGTTAATGTCTCTATTTGTTGTTTCTTTTTCGAAACAAGATCTCACCGTGTTGCTGAGTGTGGTGCCTGTAACCCCAGCTCTTGAGAGGCTGAGGCAGAAGCATCACCAGGGCTACATAAGTGAGTCCAAAGCCAGCCTGTACTACATAGTGAGACTCTGTCTCCACAAAAAAAAAAAAATCTCACCGTGTAGTCTAGTCTGACCTTGAACTCCTGCACCCTGGTGAACTCCCTGCCTCTGCCTTCCAAGACACTGGAAACACAGGCGTGTGCTATTGCACCTGGCTCCTTCTGCCATCTCTCCATGCCACCTCTTGCAATGTTAGTTAATTATTTCCAGGGATGTATCTGAGCTCTGCCTCTCCCTCTGACCTCAGCAGTAAACTGTAATCTTTCTCGGGACAGGAAATTGGGTGGCTTCTTCCCTGTCCACCTCTGGCTGGGAGCCCAGGGCACGGAATTAGATATCAGGAAATCAGGTTTTATTGAGTGTTAATCAGGGTTCTCCAGAGAAACAAAACAAATAGCGTGCACGCATGCATGTGCGTGTTTGGGCGTGCATGTGTGTAAACAGAGTCGTGTCATGTGGACTTGGTTCACTCACTGGGGCTGACGCATCCGAGCCCTGCAGGGTGAGTCGCAAACTGGAAACCCAGGAGAGGTGAGGGGTGAGGGTGCCCAGGAAGAGCAATGCTGACTCCTGAGGCCGGAGAAGCTGATGTCCCCTCAGCTGGGCTCCCTGCCCTGTGAAGATGGTCCAGGGCCTGGGCCCCAGCAGGGGGAGGCCCAGCACCCCACGGAGGGCAGTCTGCTTCCTTGTCATCCTGTAAGTGCACCTCATGCAGAAACACCCCCACGAGAGGCCCACAGTAGCAGCGCTCGCTTGCCATCCGAGTACTCATGAGTTCGAGGCCAGCCTGGGCTACACTGCAAGACCCCATCTCAAAAATCCAAAACGAAGAATATAGAAGGATGTTCCATCCAAAATCTGGGCACCCCATGGCCCAGTCAAGTTGATCTATAAAATGAACTCTCCTTATCAATAAACGATTATAGTTAAAACAAGTGCCAGAGCCCAGGGCTGGTGTTTGCTTTTATCTCCTCTTAGCTGAAAAATACGCAGCAGGCAACTCATCAGTGGCCGCACCGTCATTAGCTAGGCTCTGGGTCAGAATGATTTATAGTAACAGCTACCCCTAGCTGAGCACTTGTCTTTGTGGTTGTTACCACTCATCTTTCCAAGGACTCTGCGGCCTCACAGAGTTTGTGGAATGTGCTGAGACCAGGTAGCCAGGTTACGGGACAGCCCTGAGAAAGACTCAAGTTTGTCTTCAGAGAAAGCTTTTGCCTTTGTTTTTCATCTTTTGATTGCAGCATTGGGAACCAAGCTAGGGCCTCGTTCATGTTAGGCAAGCCGTGTGAACTGAGCCACATTGCATCCAAGACAATGCCTACTTCCTATGAGGAAAACAGAGCCAGGCTGGGGGTAGAGCGCACCCTGGGAACCCCGGCACCACCAGGAAGGAAGGTAGTTTGGTCAGCCCAGCCACTGCAGGACTCATCCTCCACCTGTCCTCTCCCCCACCCCACCCCCCTACACACAGACACACACTCCACTAAGCATTAAAAAACAGCCCCCTCTAGTCAGGGCATAATGCACACTTACAAAACTCAGGAGGCTGAGGCAGGAGGATCTCTGTGAGTTTGAGGCTAGTCTAGGCTACACAAGGAGTTCAAAGAAACCTGAACTGTACACATAGTGAGCACCTACTTCAAAAAACAAAACAAAACACGGGCCCTGAGATCTGGCCAGAGAACACTATCTGAAATTAGCACCGGGGTGTCCTTGTTTCATGCTTGTTTCTCCCTTCCCTTCTCTTCTCCTCCCCTGCTCCCCCAGCAGATTGACTCTTCTAGCTCCACATATCGGGTCCTGGTACCAGCCACGCTCAGGGCAGCTGACCAAGCCCCCCAGCTCCTTAGATGTCTCCTCAAGGCCTGTATCCCCACCTCAGGCATGAGTTTGGTCATAAAAATAGAGTGTCTCAGAGCTTTCTATTCTATCAAAGTACTTGCCTGGGACATGATCGCTCAGATTTCAACCTCTATTGAGATTAGCGTTTTTCATTTTTAGTTTATTAACGTCTGCTTCATTTTTTTCCCTATTAGCTTCTGCTTCATTCTCTGTTTTGTTTTGGTTCTTTTTGTTGTTGTTGGTGGTGGTGGTGGTGGTGGTGGTTTTTTGTTATTGTTATTTGGCTGGTTTTTTGGTTTTTTGTTGTTGTTTTGAAACAGGGTCTCAGTGTGTAGTTAGGCTGACCCTGAACTCTCTGTGAAGTCCTGGCCTTGGACCCCAGGCTATCCTCCTGCCTCAGCGTCTCAAGTGCTAGGAATATGAGCATGTGCCCCACCACACCCAGTGGGATATTTATTTTATTTTTTAATCTTCTTTTGAGATAGAGTTTCACTATGCAGTTCAGGCTGGCCTTGAACTCACTTGATAGGCCGGGCTGCCCTCAGCCTCCTGAGTTCTGGGATTACAGGCATGTACCACATCTGGCTGGGATGTTTATTTTTTTAACACAAACTATTTTTCTTTCTTTGTAGTCCTGGGGATTGAGCCTAAGACCTTTACATTGAACTACATTCCCTGCCCTTTTCATTTTCTTATTTTAAGACAGGATCTCACTAAGTTACAAAGGCTAGGCTTGAATCTGTGATCCTCCTGCCTCATTCTTCCAGGTAGCTGGGATCAGAGACATAAGCCGCCATACCCAACTCACAAAAAGCATTATTACAAGTCAGGTTCGATAGAAAATACTCAGAAAGCTGAGGCAGGAGGAGTGCTGCATGTTCGAGAGGAATAATTTTGGAATCAACACCTGTAAGGAGCTGAAGGATGCAGTGGAAGCAAAGGAAGAGGTTGGGCTCTGGTGTCCTGGGGATGACTCTGCAGAGATGGTCTGGAATACAGCAAGGAGACCTAACCTTTGTATCCCACAGCAGCCAGTGTTAGATTCTGTCTGGGCCTCAGGAGGGGCAGCACCTTGGAGAAATGCTCTTCTTATCCCCTGACTTGGGGTGAGTGGAGGACATAGACTGCTGGCCAATCACTGCCAGCCAGCACTGCGGTGAGGATCCAGGCAGCACAGCCACACGCCCAGACTGTGTTTTTTTCTCTCTCACTAGGGAAATCTCCATGTAGACTCAATAGCTAGAAACAGCAACTTCCTTAAAAAAAAAAAAAAAAAAACTATTGAGACAGGAGATTAAGACGTGGCAAAATGGCTGAAATGGGCATGACCTGTTCATCACAGAGTCCCAGGCCGCATGTGCATGACCTGTTGAGCACAGAGCCCCATGCCGCATGCGCAGAACAGTTCCTGGAGCCAATCAGAGTGGTGTCTATTTCTCGCGAGAACTCAAGCAGGCTTTCCATAGGATGACCTACAGCTGACGTCAGCCAAAGAGGGCTGCCATGCGCTTCCTGAGCTCTTCGCGCTCACAAGGCTCCCTCACCCTTCAGAGTTCCCTTCCTTTCCTTCTTTGACTTGGCCCACTCTTGCTCAGCGAGCATGTTTCTTTTCCTAACTTCAATGAATGTAGAAACTCACTAGCTTTTTGTGCTAATTGCTCTATTTGTGCAGGATAGAAAGAACCTAGAAACCACATCTAGGAGACCCCAGCACCCCAAAGCCAGTACCATCTTGATCCACAGAACTTTGTCTTACTAGAGGTATGACTTCTTGTCACTGCCAAGAAATAGTAGACTGATCCCAGGCTGGGCAGAGTGGCACATTCCTGAAATCCCAGTGTGAGAGGAATGAGTGAGACGGAGTTAGGATTCTATTAGGACAGCAGCCCTAACACAATCATGAAGCCCAAAATGGAGTGTGCTGTGTTTTCACCCAACAGAATCTTACAGAAACATCTGCCAGGGTCCTGCAGCTGTCTGGAGCCTCCTAAAAAGCATGAGCAGACAGGCCATCGGCTGAAGAACATATGAGCCCTACAGAGATACCACATGAACATTGCACATATTGGATCCTAAAAATTATGTGCTCTCCTATGAGGGAGAGATTATATTGTTTACACATGGCCCAAGCCCCCTTTTAAATCCCCTAAAAGCCCCTAGACAAAGAAATTTCGTGTGTATCCTACTCAGGACTCCCTCCCAACTAGCCAGTGCTTCACTTTTTCCCCCTTTGCATCATTTTTTTTTAAACAGGAGCTCACTATTCAGATCACAAACTCACAGAAATTCTTCTACTTCAGTAGGAGTGCTGGGATTATAGGCGTGCACTACCTATGCTCAGCTGTTTTGCCTTTGTGTCTTTTAAATAGATTTACTTGCACCCGACCTCCACCATCCATGCTTCATCTGGAACACGATCCCAGTGTTCCAGTAATACCAACACTCAGGAGGCGGAGGCAGGAGGATCACCACGAGCTCCAGGCCAGACTAGGCTACATAGTAAATTCAAAGACAGCTTGAACTACATATCAAGACCCTGTCTCAAAAGAAAAAGTCTGATACCAGCTCTGTTCTCACGTTAAAAGCAAACTAGAGAGAGCCCCATGCTGGTTGCTCCTTCCTCTCTGTGTCTGCCCAGCACAGATGATACCCCAAACACCAGCAATCACATGGCAAGATGCACTTCCGCCTGCTGGGTCCACCCCACATGACACCTGCAGGAATCAGCGAGCAGCTGGGACAGTGACCCCACAGCGGATGCATGACTGTGTCTGTGCCTGGCTCACCATCCCTGGGGCAGAGCTCAGGGGTGAGACTGGGGTCTTCACAACTTTGCATGCTGGAGACCCCAGAAGGGTTTTCCAACAGCAGTAAGGAAACAAAATCGTCAAGACCTAAAAGAATGTTTGCCACCCACTGCTTTAAAAATTGTGTGACTCTTCATTCAAAACAAGGAAGCTCATTCCTAGCCCACACCAGGCCTGGTGGTTTAACTTAACCTTTTAGAGGAATGTACAGTGTGAACCCAAGCAAGGCTAGGGGAGAAGGGTGGGGTTTATGCCCCTGAGACAAGACTCCCAGACAGGTAAAACAATGACTGGTCACAGGGTAGTCGCAGGGTGATGATGTCAGAGGTCTCGTGACCCACCTTAGGTCGATCCTCCGGACTTCAGTGATCCCAGCCCAGAGAGACCAGGGCTGGAAGACGACGTGTTACAGGTGTTCTCTCAGCCTCACCAACCATCTGGCCTCAGGACACTGCACTCAGCCCAGACTCCAGCCACACTGCTAGGTCTAAATTTCCAAGGGTTTCTGTGTGTGTGTGTCTCGTATTGTGTTTTGGGGTTTTTTTGAGACAGGCTCTTATTATGTAGTTCAGGTTGGCCTTGAACTCACTATGGAGCCCAGGCTGATCTCAAACTCCTGTCGATCCTCCTACCTCAGCCTCTTGAGGGAATTTTTTTTTTTAATGACATAAATGCTGATGAAACCCAGTTAGGAAGAATAAACCCCCTTAGATCCAAGTCCAGGGTCTCTTGCTCCTTTAGACGTGAGTGTAGCATTCTTGTTTTTGTCCCTGGTCCTAGGTTCTGCTAGGTCTCCTCCAAGCACAGCCCCAAGGTCAGCACTTTCCTAAAAAGATGGCTGTTAATGAGGTATCTGTGGGGAGCACAATGCCTTCCCACCCACCCACAATGTTAGTTCTGATTCTGTAGCTTTTGTCATCACTTCTAATCTCTCTCCCCCAGCGGGGAGGCACTGGAAGGCGGAGCATCCTTTGCAGTGAGCCATTGCTCTACCCTTTCTCTGTTTTTGTCCAGAGAGACCTGGGGAGACTGCTCCATCCTGCAGTCTCAAAGCTCCCAGCATCAATCCCCGACTTGTCTTGGCTGGGTCTGTGGGCTGTCGCCAGTGTTTCCTGGGGCACTTCGCAAAAGGCCCTCACCCTGAGTCCACTGGTGACCTGAGGGTCAGAGGCCAGAGCTCCAATGTACAAATTCCTGGAGGGAGGTCAGAACTCAGCCCTTAATACCGGCCAAGTAAAAGTGTGTCTGAAAGCCAAGCAGGGTGGCACACATCTGTAATCCCAGCGATTTGGGAAGCAGAGGCAGGAGGATTGCAAGTTTGAGGCCAGAGTGGGCAACTTTATGAGATCCTGCCTCAAAGTAAAAGTTAAAAGGAGCTGGGTAATCATATGACTGTGACCATGCACACCTCTGTTTAGAGCAGCGCAGTTCATGACAGCCAAATCCTTTTTTTCTTTTCTTTCTTTTTTTTTTTTTTTGAGACAGGGTCTCGCTAAGCAATTCAGGCTGGACTTGAACTCACTTTGCAGCCCAGGCTGACCTACAACTCACAGAAATCCTCCTGCCTCAGCCTCCCAAGAGCTGGGATTACAGGTGTAAGCCACCACGCCCGGCCAAAACAGCTAAATCCTGAAAGTGGCCTGTATGTCTACCCACAGATGGCTGGATAAAGGAAATGTGATATTAACCCACAAAGGAGTACCATTCTGCCATAAAGAAAGATAAACTTGAGACATTTGTAGGAAAATGGAGGCACCTTGAGACCGTAATGTTCAGCGAAATAAGTCAGACACGCAAGTATAAATATCCCATGGTGTCTATTATATGAGAAGCCAGAAATATAAATAAAAGATACATAATAAGAAGTAGGAAGCCGGGTGTTGTGGCACATGCCTGTAATCTCAGAATTTGGGAGGCTGAGGCAGGAGGATTATTGTGAGTTCGAGACCAGCCTGGGCTGCAAAGTGAGCTCAAGGCCACCTGACCTGCATAGGGAGACCCCATCTCAAAAAGACAAAAAAAAAAAAAAAAAAAGTAGGGAGACAGATCCTTTTCAGAAGGCAAACAGGAGAACAAGACAGGAAGGCAGGGGTAGGGAGGAGGGGTGAAAGAGGAGTTGAGATGAATCGTTCCATGGACCAACTCCACACAAGGAACGTAAACGTGGACTGATAAAAATGAGAGCTGAGGAAAAGGAGCAGAGACACAGTTTGGTGGCAGAGCACGTGTGCACCATGTTCCAGGCCCCAGAAGGTTCAGAGGCAACTGAAGCTCATTCTGCATAAGAGGGAGGAAGAGGAGAATGACCATTTTGCCCATTGTAAAAATCTGCCAGTGTTCAGTGTACTCAGTACACACATCCATGAATAACTAAATCATTAAAGGAGAGGGGACAGGAAGCCAGTCCAGGGACGGGCACAAGCAGAAGGGGGAGGGGACGAAGGGGAGGGGTTAGATTGACTAACATGTGTTCAACGCCTGCACTGGTTTTCAAAATAATCACATCCTCACATCACATTTTAACATGCAATGGCCCGGAGTGGTGTTGCACGCCTGTGATCCCAGCACTCAGGAGGCTGAGGCAGGAGGCTCAACATGCTTTCCAGGCCAGCTTGGGTTACAAAGTGAGTTCAAAGCTAGCCTGAAATACATAGTGAGATGCTGTCTCCAAAAAGCATAACCAGATATGATTCTTTTAAAAAAAAAATTCACAGGCAGTTGGACTTTTGTGGATATCTTCACTGGAGAGCAGAATACAACGATTCCTAAGCAAGAGGTGGTGGCTGAATCCCTTGCTCTAGTCTGGAGCGTCTGACCTACCAGGCCTTTGATGTTGGCCAAGAATTTGCATTTGTTGTTATTGTTTTGAGCTAGTTGATCTCACAGTGTCCACACTGTGTAGTGTTGATTAACCTCTAATTTTCAGGGCTCCTCCTGCCTCAGCTTTCTGGGGGCTAGGATTACAACCTTGCACTATCATGCCCAGCAATTTACAATTCTAACGGGAGGGTCGAGGAGGACCGATAGTCAGGGCTGGGGCTGTGGCAACTCCTGGATGATAGGATCTGTTTCCTCTCCCACCTGGCCTCAAGGAACACCCTGATGGCCTCCTCCCTCCTGCACTAGAAAGATTAGCAAGGGAGGGCACAGTCTTGTCCTCAGAGGGCCACAGGGGTTCCGAGAGCTTCGGGACCTGCATGAGGCCATGAAGTCAGTGCACAGGTGCAGAGCGGGGGACAGAAACCCCCGCTGAAGGCCCTGTTCCTTCACAAACCCACAGCCATTGCGTCAGGGGACCAGCAAAGGATGAGAGAGTCAGAGGGACCGGCTGCTCCAGCTCAGCGCACAGGGCTTCCCTCCCCCGGTCTGCACCGCCGGGGCCTGTGGCTCTGGGACGCCTGGGTTGAGCTGAGCGAGGAGAGCAGGGCTGAGCAGCTACCCCGTCGGCACAGCTGGCCTCACAGCTGGCCGGGGCCGGCAGGTGCACCTCCCAGATAAGTGACAGACGCTGTGCACCAGCCAGGGCAGCACCGGGGGCCGGAGGCTCACACCTCAGGCCCAAAGCCAGGCACAGGGGAGCTCTCACTCTAGCTCTAGTGAGTCCAATTTTCCTTTCTTCCAGATGTCTTGTGGCCTCCTCTTCCTTGCACTAGAGGTCTGGTTGCCTTTTTTACGCCACTTCCCTTTCGCAACTTCTTCCGGGCCCTTTAAAGTTTGTGAAATAAGCCCGATGTGGTGGTGCATGCCTGTCATCCCAGCACTTAGGAGGCTGAGGTAGGAGGATCCCCGCAAGTTGGAGGCAAGCCTGTGGCTACGTTATGAGTTCAAGCCTGAACTATATAGTGAGACTTTGTTTCAACAGTCTCCAAAACAACAACAAAACAAAGTTTTTGCAATAGAGGCTTTGAGGGCTGCGGGCGAGACTCACCTGTAAAGTCTTCTCTTGTCTCCTCCTCCTGACCCGGAAGATGCACTCAAACAGCAGCTGGCCTAGGTCCACAGGTAACTTGGGCTCTGTGGGGTAAGAGATGGTTCCCATGACATCGCCGTTTTCTGCTAGCCCCCAAGTTCAGACTCCAAGCACCTGGGACACATGTGCACATCGCATTCCCATCTCTGCCCCTCAGCGCCCCCATCCCAGGGAAAGGTCGGCTCGGCACAGGAAAAGGACCCTGGAGGCAGGAGCGCGGCAGCCGGCACCCACCGAGCACTGGAAGATGCGCAGGGACTCATGCGTGCTGTGGGCCACCTGCTCCTGGGGCTGCGGGACAGGAGTGGTGTCCTCCGGTGTGGAAGGGAGGCAGGTGTTACTCCAGGGTGGCACTGGAGGAGGCCTGATGTCCCAGGAGGAAAACCCCTTCTTCTTCTCCACCAGGGCACTTTTATAGGGTTTCTCTATTTTCCGGACCCTTTTCTGGGCAGGAAAGGGAAGCCCAACCCCTCCACCTGCAGCACCAGGGCCGCACTCACCGCCCTCGGGTCCCCAGCATCTGCTCACCTGGACCGAGCCACTGATGAGCATCACATCTATGATACAATCACCCCCTAAGAGCACATAAAGCTTGGGGGGGCATTCAGATTCAGCCAGAAGCGACCTTGGCAGCTGTGTGCCCTTGAGCAGCCTGTACCTCTCTGTGCTGTGATGTACCGTGTGGTGCTACCAAGAAGGTGAAATGTGCTCTGCACATAATGTGTTTTGAACAGTGCCCAGCACGCTGCAGGGCCATAATAAATGTCATGTAAATACACAAATGTTCCTCAAATTCTGACTGGATTACGTGCTGAGAAATCCACTGGAAGTTGAACGTCTTGTCGGTCAAAAATTCAGTCCCCTGGCTTAGCTGCACAGAAAACCTTAAAGTCGGTTGTTGCCCTTGTGATCTGCACAGGTACATCACAAGCCTGGCAAAAGGTGCACATTCAAAATTCAAAGCATTGTTCCTAGTGAATGCCACCCCTTTCTTGGCATCATAAAGTCAAGAGATCAGTAAGTGGAACCATACTAAGTATAGATATAAATAGAGAGAAAGAGACCGCTCATAGTTGTGCCACTATAAACATGGGTGCGCATATATCACTGTGGTAAGATGTTTTCAGATCTTCTGGGAATATGCCTAAGAGTGGAATAACTGGGTCAAATGGGACCTCCAACCCCAGCTTTTTGAGGAATCTCCAGACTGACCTCCACAGTGGTTGCCCCAGTCTACGCTCCCACCAACAGTGCAGAAGAGTTCCTTTTTCCCCTCAGCCACTCTAGCATTTCTTGTTGGTAGTTTTGTTGATCCTGGCCATTCTTTCTGGAGTGAGATGGTATCTCAGTGTGGTTTTAATTTGCGTTTCTCTAATGACCAATGATGATGAACACTTTTTCGTGTATTTATTTGCCATTCGTATTTCTTCATCTCAGAACTGTGTGTTCATCTCAGATGCCCTTTTTTGGATTGGGTCTTTGAATTTCAGGGGTCTGATTTTTTTAATTCTTTATAAGTTCTAGACAGAAGTCCTTTGTCTGAGGGACAGTTCACTAAAATTTTTTCCCAGTTTGTAGGTTTTCTTTCCATTCTGCTGGAAAATTTTTTCCCCAGTTTGTAGGTTTTCTTTCCATTCTGCTGGAGATTTCTTTGGACATGTAGAAATTCTTTAATAAGATGTGATCCCAGTTATTGATTCTGGGAAGTATTTCCCATGCAGTTTGGTTCTTGTTCATGAATTCTCTACCTATCCCTACATCTTCAAGATTTTTATCTACTTTGTCTTGCAACAGATTTAATGTTTCTGTTTTAGATCTTTAGATCTTTGATCCATTTGGATTTTAGTTTAGTACATGGTGACAGGCATCAGTCTAATTTTAGTTTTCGGCATATGGATAGCCAATTTTTCCAGCACCATTTATTAAAGAGACTATCATTCTTCCAGCGAACATGCTTGGCCCCTTTATCAAAGATAAGGTGGTTGAGTGTGTTCGTAGTTGTATCTTCTGGTCTATTCCATTGATCTTCAGGTCTGTTTTTATTCCAATACCATGTTGATTTTGTTACAGTAGCTTTGTAGTACAACTTCAAGTCAGGGATTGTGTTGCCTCCTGCCTTGGCTTCGCTGCTTAGAATTGCCTTTGCTATTCTAGGTCTCTTCTGGTTCCAGATGAATTTTAGGAGCGACTTTTCTAGTATCTATGAGGTATGTTAGTGGTATTTTCATTGTGATTGCATTGAATGTGTATAACAATTTTGGGAGAAAGGCCATTTTTACAATATTTATTCTTCCTATCCATGAACAAGGGATGTCTTTCTATTTTCTGAGGCCCTCTTTGATTTCTTTTTTCAGGGTATTATAATTTTCCCTGTACAACTCTTTTACATCTTTCGTTAGATTAATTCCTAAGTATTTCATTTTTTTGGATGCTAGTGTAAAGGGTGTGTCTTCTCTTATTTCTCTCTCAGTGATTTTGTTGTTAGTGTATAAGAATGCTATTGCTTTTTAAGTATTGACTTTGTATCCAGCTACATTGCTGAATTTATTTATTATATCTAGGAGTCTTTCAATGGAGGTTTGGGGGTCTTCTATGTAGAGTATCATGTCATCTGCAAATAATGATAATTTAACTTCTTCTTTCCCTATCTTTACTCCTTTTATTTCTCTCTCTTGTCTAATTGCTCTGGCTAGTATTTCCAGTACTATATTGAATAGGAGCGGTGATAAGGGACATCCTTGTCTTGTGCCTGATTTTAAGGTAAAGGCTTTCAGTTTTTGGCCATTTAATATGACACTGGCTGTTGGTTTGTCATAGATGACCTTTATCATATTGAGGTAAACACCATCTATTCCAGTTCTCTGTAAGGTTCTTATCATGAATGGCTGTTGGATCTTATCAAAAGCTTTTTCTGCATCTATAGAAATGATCGTGTGATTCTTGCTTTTGGTTCTATTGATATGGTGGATTACATTTATTGATTTACGTATGTTGAACCATCCCTGCATGCCTGGGATGAATCCCACTTGGTCATGGTGTATAATCTTCTTGATGATTTGCTGTGTCCTGTTTGCCAATATTTTATTGAGAAGTTTTGCATCTATGTTCATTAGGGAGATTGGTCTGTAGTTCTCTTTTTTAGTTGGGTCTTTCTCAGGTTTTGGTACTAGAGTGATATTTGCTTCCAGGAATGACTTAGGGAGAATTGCTTCCCTTTCAATTTCATTGAAGAGTTTGAGGAGTGTTGGCATCAAGTCTTCTTTGTATTTCTTGTAGAATTCCACAGTGAATCCGTCTGGGCCTGGGCTCTTCTTTGTTGGTAGGGACTTGATTACATTTTCAACTTCATTAATAGAAATTGGGTTATTCAGCAGTTTTACATCTTCTTGATCCAGCTTTGGTGGTTCATATGTTTCTAGGAATTTGTCCATTTCTTCTGTGTTATTGAACCTATGAGCGTAGAGGTTTCTGAAATAGTTGTTGATGATCTTCTGTATTTCCACAGGGTCGGTAGTGATTTCACCTTTTTCATTCTGTATTGCATGAATTTGAGTCTTTTCTTTCCTTTTTTTAATTAGGTTGACTAGGGGCTTGTCAATTTTATTTATTCTTTCAAAGAACCAACTCTTTGATTCATTGATTCTTTGAATTGTTTTCTTAGTCTCTATTGCATTAATTTCTGCTCTGATCTTTATAATTTCCTCCCTTCTTTTGGCTTTGGATTTGGCTTACTCTTCTTTTTCTAAGATGTTTCAGGTGTAATATCAGGTCACTTATTTGTGTTCGTTCTGTTTTCCTAATGTGGGAACTCAGTGCAATAAATTTTCCTCTAAGGACTGCTTTCATTGCATCCCACAGGTTCCGGTAAGTGGTATTTGTATTTTCATTTGCTTTTAGATATTGTTTAATTTTTTCTTTAATTTCCTCTGTGACCCACTGATTGCTCAAGAGTGTATTATTTAATTTCCATGTGTTTGTGGGGGTTTTGCAGTTACTTTTATCATAAATTTCCAGTTTCATGGCACTATGATCTGATAACATGCATGGGATAATTTCAATTCTTTTGCATTTACTTAAATATGTTCTGTGGGTTAGTATATGGTCTATTTGAGAGAATGTCCCATGTACTGCTGAGAAGAATGTATATCCTGATGTTGTTGAATGGAACACTCTGTATATGTCTATCAAATCCATTTGTTCACAGATGCAACCTTCATTCAACCAGGGGAGCCAGGCCCCCCGAAGGGGTGTGTTTGTTTAATAAGGAGGAATCAATGCTAAAGGCTGCGATGCTAGAGAATCCAGGCTCCCGGGTTTCTCAACAACACAGTCCTGGCTGCTGAATTCAAAGGGAGCAGAGCAGAGCCCAGCGACAAATCACCACCCAGAAAATTCCCAGGGCTCTGGAGGAGGGCGAGCCTGGCCTGGCTGTCTCTCCAGAAAAGGGCTCCTTGGGGAGGCAGCTGCAGGAAGGCGCCTCTAACCCCCGACGTTATTATGATTCCTCTTCGACGCTGTGTGGAAACGTTAGCCATGTTCTGAGGGCCACGTGTCATCTTCAGAACTCTCTTGGATGCCTGGCTTGGTGGCCTTGACTGGTAATTCCATTTCTTGGGGAGGCCAAGGCAGGAGGATTGCAAGCAAAGCAGAACCTGGGCAATTTAGCGATTTAGCAAGACCGAGTCTCAAAAAGTAAACAAAGAACTGGGGATGTAGCTCAGTGAGAAGACCCTGGGTTCAGATCCCTCCATACCACCAAAAAAGCAAACGAACAAAAGAAACTGCTCTTGGAGTCCAGTCAGTTATCAAATTGGAAGAAACACCCACAGGAGACCAGCTACATATGCACCCAGGTCTTCTAGGTGCACGGCTCGGGGTGGTAGGGTGTGTCGTTCAGTAAAACCCAAAATCGGATACATGTCTGTTTTATTTGGTTACTTAATATGGTATCTGGTGTCTTTCTTTTTAAAAAAATCAGTTACTTTTTCAATTTTATATGCAATTAATAAGCACTTTATTGTAACTTTAATAATGAACTCTGGGGGCCAAGGGGGTTAGCTCAGCGGTATAAGTGCCTGCTTGGCAAACATGAGGTTGTGAGTTTGACCCCCGGTACCAATAATAATAAACAACTTTGGGTCAAAAAAAGGAAAAAGAGACCTGGTGTGGTGTTTCACGCCTGTAATCCCAGCACTCAGGAGACTGAGGCAGGAGGATTGCCACAAATTTAAAGTCAGCCTGGGCTACATAGTGAGATCAAGGCAAGCCTGAGATACATAGCAAGGCCCTGTCTCAGAAAAACAAAACAAACAGGCCTGAGCCTGGCGTGGTGGGGCATGCTCATAGTCCCAGGAAAACAGTTGGGACACCGGAGCCCTGCGTCGTTGAGGACCAGCCTAAACAACACAGTCACATGCTGGCTCTGAAAAGGCAGCATGGTTAGCCCTGTGTCAGGTTCCGCTGCAGCACCTGCCGTGGGTCACAAACCCCCACAGGCCAGTGACAGGTGTCCTTGGCAATGCCCCTTCCATGTACTACAGGAGTAGGATTAGCCCAGGCCACCAGCCTGGCCAGTCATGGAAAAGAGGAGCAGAACAAAGCCAGGCATGGCAGTGTCTGTACTCCCAGGAGTCAGAAGGCTGAGGCAGGAGGACCTCTGTGTGTTCAAGGACAGCCTGGGCTACGTAGGGAGTTCAGGGCCCACCTGCACTACAAAGCAAGAGGGCTGAGTCTTGCTGTGGAGTCCAGGTTGGCCTTGAGCTCACTATGTAGCCTAGGTTAGCCTTGAATTGGAGACCCTCCTGCCTCAGCCTGCCAAATCCTGGACTTGCAGGCATTCATCACTACACCTGATCTCAAAATACCCTTTTAAAAGATAGTCATTAACACACAAGACTCAGGCTGAGGATGACTTCCTAGCAATGTCATAGTATCTAGGTAGAAAAGCTCTCTCTGATTGCATTCTAACACGGCGTTGCTTTAGTGGTGAAATAAACAAGCATTGCCCCTTCCAGCTTAGCTGCTGCTGCACAGAAACGGAGAATCCTGCAAGGGAATCCGCCAGATAAACAGTGCATCCGCTTAGCCTTTGTGGGAGTTGAATGGGTGCAGGAACTCAAGCTGTCACGCTGACTTCCATTAATAAATGTGACAGTGAAGTGGCCCAGAGCGGAGCATCATTACTGACCGTGAATGGAAATGGACCGTTCGTTCATGACCCGTCTTAAATGACCGAGTGCCTCCCCATAGCTAGCGGGGCCCGGTGCCTGCCCCGGCAGTAGCCCAGGCTCTCCTCCTCCAGGGCAGCCGCAGGAGCCACAGAAGCTGGGCTTGTCCGGCAGCGGGCGGAGGGCTGTGGGGCATCAGGTCTCTGCTTAACCCTGAGAGAGCTGAGCCCACAGCCTAAATTAATTCTCACTGGGCATAGTGGCACAAGCCCTCCTGTGGTCCCAGCCCTCAGGAGGCTGAGGCAGGAGGATCACCACAAGTTCAAGGCCAGCCTGGGCTACACAGTGAGTTCAAGGGGGTCTGAGCCATTTAGTGAGATACCGTCTCGAAAAACCAAAAACAAAGGGCCAGGGATATGGCTCAGTGGTACAGCCCCTGCCTAGCAAGTGCAAGGTCCTGAGTTTGAACCTGGAACAACAACAAAAAAAGCTAAATTCACATGCACTGTCTCGCACAGAAGCACTACGTGTCTGTCTTCTCCATGCAGATGGGAAGCTCTCACCAGGGAGGTGCTCAGTTGCCTAACATAGTCTGTTCATTGTTGTTTTATTTATTTATTTGCTTATATTTAGTTTTTTGCTGTGTAGTTTGGGCTGGCTTCGCACTTCCAGAGTTCCTGGCAATCCTCCTGCCTCACCTGCCGCCTGAGTGCTGGGTTACCAGAGTGCACCACCACACCCCACACCCATCGTGAGCAGGTGAGTCCATAGCGTTAGGCCCGGGTTCCCCTGAAGTGCACTGGAGGGAGTGACCCTCCCGCTGATCTCACAGTGAAACTGCCAGGGGGTCCCCCCACCTGGGCTGGGCTCGGCCACTCCCCAGGGCCGGGTCCACACAATCTTACGGATTCCACTCCCAGAGCCAGCCCTCCCTGACATTACTGCACTGTTCAGCCATGGCCCCTTCCTGCCGGAATCCCATCCTTTGATCGGCACCTGCCTGGGTGCTTTTTTCTTTTTTCTTTTGTGAAGTACTGGAGATGAAACCAGACAGGGTGTCACCAAGTCACTACATTTCCCACACTGGGCTCAAACTTTCCATCCTCCTGCCTCAGCTCCAAGAGAGCTGGGATCACAGGTGCGTGTGCCACGGCCCACACTCAGCAAATTCTTTTCTTTCTTTCTCTCTTTTTTTTTTTTTTTTTGAAACAAGGTCTCACTATGCAGTTCTGCCTGGTCTTTAATTAACCACGTAGCCTAGGCTGGCCTTAAACTCACAGTAATCCTCCTGCCTCGGCCTCCCAAAGGCTGGGATTACAAGTATGCATCACCACACCCAGCCAAGCAACATTCTTGTGGTTTTTTGTTTGTTTTTTGTTTGTTTTTGACAGGGATTCAAGCACACGACCTCTCCTTCCCCGGTACGCGCTGTGCCATTGAGCTATATATCCAGGCCCGAGCCGGTCCCCAGCAACTTTCTTCATCACGTCCCTCTGCACTCCCTGTGACTTCTCCGGCCATACTTCCAGTATGTTCCTTCCTCCCCGCCCTCATTTTCCTCCACACTTCCCCAGCATTCTGTTTCAGGATTTTAAATCTATTTTTTATCACTCCACGTTTGCAGTGCACAGCGATGGGGCCGGGGAGGGGCGGGTGCACCTCATTCTCCCGTCCCTTCCCCCTCCGCCCTCTCCCGGTCCCCTTCTCTGTTGCCAAGCATCTGTCTCCCCTGTTTCGGACCAGACACCCCGAGTCCAGAGTGGAAACCGCAGTTCAGATGTCAGGGGCTTGGTGCAGGCTGCTCACCTCCGCGCGCTCCTGCAGCGAGTTCACCCCTGCTCCTGTTTTAACCCCAAAGGCGGCAAGGTGGGTCGGAGCCGGGCGCGGCCGATCCTCCCATCACGGTGCCAAGTAGAAGGCCTGGGGCGGGCGGGGGCTCAGGGGGGCACAACTGTGTGGCCAGGCTGCCGGGCAGGTCCTTCTCTATCTCCAGGGGCTCCTCTGTGGGGCCTGACGGCTTAATACATCTGTGATGGCAGGAGGCGCTTTTTCAAATGAATGGACTCAATAAACGATGTTTATCTAATGTCCTGGACTGAACACTTTTAAGGAAGAGGTAAAAGAGCCAGGTATAAACCACCTGTCATCCAACACCGTGGAGGCTGAGGCAGGAGGATCTCTGCAAGTTTGAGGCCAGTCTGGGCTACATAGTGAGACCTTGTCTCAAAAAAACAAAACAAAACCAAAAAAAGTTTGCTCCTTTTTTGTCCACTGTCCATTTTCCAAAGTGGTTATTTATTTTCTTATTCTTAGGCAGAGGTAGAGGATGAAAGATGCTCACTTGGGTTTGGTTTGGGTTTCCTTATCAGATGTGCTGTGCGCACAGGTCCGCTCCTCCAGGTTGTCTCTTCACTTCCTTGCGGTCCTCCTGCTAACCCCGTTCCTTACCTTAAATCCACTGGGGTATTTTTGCTTCTGTTGCCACTATTTGGGGTTTGTTTCCAACCTTCCTAAAATCACAAGTAGACGAGTACACCGTGTCACATGCAGCAGGCGTGGTTTCCTTAGACCGTGTTTCTCTCTCTCTCTCTCTCTCTCTTTCTCTATCTCTCTCTCTCTTTCTCTCTCTCTCTCTCTCTCTCTCTCTCTCTCTCTCTCTCTCTCTAAGACAGGTTCTTACCATGTAGCCCAGCCTGGCCTCAGACTTGCACAGATCTCCCTGCCTCAGCCTCCCGAGCACTGGGATTGCAGGCATGCACCACCACACCTGGCTAAAGCAAACCTAACACCTGAACAGGGACTTGAACCCTGGACCCTCAGATCAAGTCTGATGCTCTACCAACTGAGCTACCCAGGCTCTCCAGCTTCTTTTTTTTAAAGATTTCTTCTGTCGTGAAGGACAACAATCTCCCTTCCCTGGTCATGGTACCCATCACCTAGGTCATACTAAAATCTCCAGGTCAAAGCATAAAATCCAGCCATGGCCTGGCATTATGCAAAGATCAGAAAGCAACTAAATCAAGATTATCAGTCAGTTCTGTCTTGTTTTGTTATTTTATTTTGTTTTGAAATAGGGTCTCTGGGGGCTGAGGGTGTGCTTTAGTGGTAGAGCTCTTGCCTTGCATGCATAAGGCTGTGGGTTTGATCCTTAGCACCACAAAAAAAACAAACAAAGGAAAACAACATGCTATTGAAAGAAAAGAAAGAAACAGGGTCTCACTATTTACTTCACACTGTCCTTGAACTCACTGTGTAACCCTCAAACCTGGAGCAATCCTCCTGCCTCAGCCTCTCAAATGCCAGGATTACAGGCATTCACCATCATGCCTGGTCTCTACAATTACCTTCTGTCTCTACAATTTTGACAAGCCTGAGTGTGGAATCCATAGTGTTACTCTTTTTATCACTTTTTATTTCATGTAACATTGTCAAAGTTCATTCACAAGGTAATGAACTTGCATCTTTCCCAAGATCAAATAAGATTCTGTTTTATGTATGCACTACAGTTTTTATCCATGCCCCACTGCTGGACACCTGGATTGCTTCTACCTTTGGGCTATTATAAATAATGCTGCAGTATCATTGCAAGTTCAAAACCAGCCTGAGCTACAAAGTGAGCTCAAGGCCAGCCTGAACTGCATAGAGAGACCCTGTCTCAAAAAGACAATAATAATAATAATAATAATAATGCTATAGATATAAGTGACACTTTTTTTTTTGGCCCCACAATGCAGTTCAGGTTGTTCTTGAACTCACTTTGTGGCCCAGACAGGTCTCGAACGCACAACAATCCTCCTGCCTCAGCCTTTCCAGTGCTGAGACTACAGGCATGCACCACCACATCCAGGGTAACACATCTTTCTTCAAGAGTCTTCTTTCAGTTATTTTGGATGTCAATCAGGATTGGTGGCACTCACCAGTAATCTCAACACTCTGGGAGGCTGAGGCAGGAGGCATCACAAATTCAAGCCCGGCCTGTGCAATGTAGAGACTGAGTGAGACCTTGTCTCAAAATAAAAAATTTAAAAACCACTGGTGATATGGCTCAGCACAAAGGTGCTAGGTGCAGTCCCCAGTACAACCAAGTCCTTTATATTTGGCTTGTGTTTTACTGCTGTTGAATCTTCTTTAAAATGATGGGCACTAGTTCAAAATCTGTAAAACAAGTGCTTTCAAGCATGCAGGGGAAAAAAATATGCTTCGAGGAAGTATAAGGCCCAGAAAGCTCCATTCAGTGATCTGATGGGTTCCAACACCTCACCTTACAGACACGGAAACCCTGTTCTAGGTCCGTCATCTAACTTCAGTTGCACCGGGCTGGGACAGGCAGAGTAGAGCCCGAGGCTGCTGGACATTTCTGGGACCGATCTCCGCAGCGCCAGCACCTCACACCCGGAAGGGCTCCCAACTTGCCAAAAATTCATAGCTGGACTTGGTGGCTTGTGGGGGACCTAACAGCAAAAAGCCACAGCACCAAAGTCTGAAAGTCCCTTTCTCTGGATCTCTGCATCTCTTCATTGTCAGTGGACAATGGACAAAGAGAAGCCTGTCTGCCACTAGAATCTCTGCCCGGAGGCCCTTGACTTCATCCACCACTGCCCTCTTCTCTGAACTGACTTCCCTCTGATGCTCTTTTTCAAGTGGAGAACGGCCTTCCAAGCAGGGGACATGGCAGGGACATTACGCAGTCTTTCTGTCCAGCACTGCTGCATGGATTCCCAAGAGGACAGACAGACGGTACAACAACTTGGGTAAGGCTTCTATTTGGGGTGCAGGTCTCTTGTGAGGGACATGAGAAACATTCTTGAGAAAAAAGTGGCAGACTCTTCCAGATAGCTGGTTTAGAAAAAGGAATGGCATCTCTTTCTGGGAACGATTCCCAGTCTGACTTGCACATGACTCAGCAAGCAGACTGTTTCCGCCCAGGACATGCTGGGTGCCGAGGGGAAACCCTCTCCTTCCTTCTGACCCACTCCCCTCTTCCTGACCTTGGGGAAAGCCACACAGGAGGAGGCTTCCTGTCCTGCCCACTGGGGCGTTAAATCACGCCGAGTCCACATAGATCACAGATCCCCACCATCCCCCTGCTCCGCTCCAATTTCTGCCGCCTTTGCTGGCCTGGGAATGGGGTGTTTGAGCAGAAGCACTGGGTACTGTAAGAAGCTCCTGGGTTTCGGGAAACCAGCCGGACACCTCTGCTCCCTGGAGCAAGCCCAGCCCCACCAGAGCAGAGGTGGCTGAGGGCTCTGCTGCTGGCCACTCCCTGCTGTGGGGGCCTGGGGTGGTGCAGAGGGAAGTGGGAAAATGTAGCTGATATTTCAAAGGCACTTGGAGGTTCCTCAGATAAAATTACTAACTATGCCCAGGGGCCTGCGTGCGACCAATGGTGTTATCTACATTCTAGGGTTCAGTGTAGGACACAGCCATGACCAGAGATCATTTGAAATGTGAGTATTTTGTTCATCTGCTTTTGTTTTGTAAGACAAGGTCTCTGTCTATAGCCCAGGCTTACCTGGAACTCATGGCAATCCTCCTGCCTCAGCCTCCAGTGTGTTGGGATTACAGACTTGCTCCACCATGCCCAGGTGAAAGTAGTCCTTAATCAGGAAATTTCCAGAAATCTTACCCTCTTGCCTTCTAGTCTACTACCTAGAGTGATATGGGGTGGTTCTGCCCAGTTTCCATCTCACCATTTTGTCTAATATTCTAAAGCAGGAGACTCTAACCAACTGCAAAATCTAGTAACCTGTCTGTTACTACCGTACCTGTCTAAAAGGGAAATTCAGGCGGCCGTCGCGGCACACATCTATAATCCCAGCACTCAGGAGGCTGAGGTAGGGAGGATCACTGTGAGTTCAAGGCCAGCCTAGAGTACATAGTGAGTTCAAGGCCAGCCTGAACACTCAGCTCTCTGGGCCCGGTTTGGGTTCCTACAAGGTCAGACTCTCTCCATGTCCCCCATGTCCCCCAATATAGGAGTTTAGGGCGTGGCAAAACTAGCTAAGGAAATAGGTGTGATTTGCTAATCACAAGATCCCAGAACACTTGGCAAAACAGTTCTCAAAAACCCTGCACTTGGACTTCCCGCGAGTACTCCAGCAGGCTTCCAATAGGACGGCCTAGGCCTGACCTCAGCCTGAGACTTGGTGTCCCAGCACTGCCTCTCTAGAGCCGGATGTAGAAGTTCTCATGGGTTTCCGCGAGATTTGGACAGCACGAAAGACACAGATGCCCAGAAGAGGTTGCCATCTTGGTTTTTCTCAGAATGGTCCACTCTGCTTCCTCCAGGGTATCCTTATAATGCATTTTCCTCCTTTACCCAGCCCAGGCTCACCCCGCAGAGCCAGTTTCTCTCTCACTCTTCACTTTTACTTTTTTTTCTAATCATATTTTATTGGTGGAAGGTTCTTGCCCTAGTATAAATTACTGTACAGTTATAGCGGTGGTCTAACGTGGCGGAAGGCCAAGGTGGGAAGGCCTACCCCTTCCTCCTTCTTCTTCAGCTCTAGTTACAATTCCCCTTCCTGTTTGCACGCAGAGAGAATTCTAATCGGTTCCTCACACATCACCAAGGTCCGCACCGTGTGCCACTTCCGACCAGAAGTCATATAACCCTCTGCTTCTCTGCATCCCGTGGAAGGAGAAAGCCCAACCCCATGGGCTGTGTGCTCCTTTCCACATCCTCAATAAACCTGTTCTTTTCTTTTTTGTACTTTTTGCTTCTTTACTGCATCAGAAAACTCTTAACAATTGGTACATTTCAGGTGTGTATCATGATCACATTCATCATAGAGAATGTGGCCCTGTACATGATATAATTCATTTTTTCCCATTTCCCTACCCTCTCTTCAACTCCTCCTCCCCTCCTCATTTACAAAAGCTTTTTTATTTTTTTTCTTCCTTTCCCATTTTTTAAAAATTTCCCCTTTCCTTCCCAACCTTTGTACTTTTACTTTTTGAAATAAACTTTGCCATCAATTTTCACTTGCTCCCCTCAATTCTCTGAACTGAGAACCAGGAATCTAAGACCAGAGGGAGAGGTGAGCAACTCCAAC
This sequence comes from Hydrochoerus hydrochaeris, assembly GCA_004027455.1. Taxonomy (NCBI): domain Eukaryota; kingdom Metazoa; phylum Chordata; class Mammalia; order Rodentia; family Hydrochaeridae; genus Hydrochoerus; species Hydrochoerus hydrochaeris. The sequence continues at coordinate 8,580 of PVLA01001996.1, read as the reverse complement.
CGAGCTCACGAACCGCCTTTTTTTTTTTTTTAAATTTTATTTTTTTGACTTTTTGGCTTTTTGAGACAAAGTCTTACTATACAAGGTCTTACTATACTGGCCTTGAGCTCACTGTGTAGCCCAGGCTGGCCTTGAATTTGCAACTGTCCTCCTACCTCTGTCTCCCATGTGCTGGGATTACAGGCACACACCACCAGGCCCAGCTTAGTGAACCACTTTTATTTTATTTTTTTCCTCTTTGAAATAAAATGGATTCCAACCACTTTTAAAAGGCACTACCCAAAGACACTCTCTTAAGTCCCATCACCTGCACAGACAGGCCAAGCTCCCAGCGTGACAGCCTGACCTTGCTCCAGCCAGCTGAGCCCCCACTGGGCGCCAAGGGACCAAGGACCTGAGGTTAGATGGGTCAGCACAGAGCATGGGTTTTTAATTATTAGTATCACTTGCTGTGCCCACTAAGCAGAATTATGACTGGAGGCAGAGGCCCACCTCCCATGCCCCTTTCTCAGGCAGTGAAGGCCATCCTGGACCTGCCTGTCCCTTGCAACCAGAGGTCCTTTGTGTTGTGACCTGTGATATTATCAATGTGGTCAGCACCCAACAAAGCCTTTGCCTGAAATGTCCAGAAGCATCACAAAATTAACCCAGCACTGCAAAGTAGTCCTCAGCTTTTGGTCACAAAACCTTTTGGTTTCATCTTGACCCCTCGGATGTCCTACCCCAATACCAGAGTGAGGCAGGCACCAGGCTCCAGACCATACCACCTGGCTGGAGTCTGGAGTGCACGATCTTTTATGGTTTGTGAGACGGCTGAAGGGAGTAGTTTGAATGCATCTATTTAAATACCAAAAATCTCCACCCTTAGTTGTTTCTGTTGCTTTGTTTTGCTTTGTTTTGTTTTTTGCATGGTACTGGCGCCTGAACCCAGGATCTCACACTGAGCTACATCCCCAGCCCTTTTTAATGGATTTTTCTTTTTTTTAATTTAATTTCTATTAGTGTAGTATATGTTTTTGATATGTGGGGAAGTGGTACATAGACATATTATGCCCTAATCTTCTGTCTTTCCCCTTCCCTAGCCAACTTACGGTCTCCCTCTGCTCAGACCCCATTCCCATCACCACAGAGCACCCAATTTTTATTTTGAGACAGGGTCTCACTAAGTCACTAAGTTGCCCAGGCTGGACTTCAGCTTGTGATTCTCCTGTCTCAGCTTCCCAGAGTGTTAGGATTATAGACAGGCACCACAATACCCAGATGCATCCTTAGTTCTTTTAAACATCACTGTATATAGTTCTAGTTTATTCAATCAATTAATAATAAAGTGCCTGCAACAGAGCATGCACAGTTCTACACAGTGGCAAATAAGATAAAGACTATCCTCCTAGAACTTATTATAATCTAACAGAGGTAGGTAACAGGCTATATATATATATATATATATATATATATATATATATTTAAGTTTAAGTACCACTAGAGAAGAAAGCTGTAATATCTGCAGTCCTTTCAGACAATAACTTCTGTGGTCATGATGATAGTGACCATATCTGGTTCATTTAATAAAGGTTATTTGGTTTTTCATTTGTTTGTTTGTTTTTGTCTTTTTTGAGACAGGGTTCAGGCTTGCCGTTTGTAGCCCAGGCTGGCCTCGAACTCAGTGTGATCCTCCTGCCTCAGTCTCCCAAGTGCTGAGGTTACAGGTGTTCATCACCACACCTGCCTGATAAAATTTATTATGTTTGTTTGTCTGTCTATTTGTTTTGAGACAAGGTCTCGATGTGTAGTACAGGATGGCTTTGAACTCACTATGTAGCCCAGACTGGCCCTGAACTCCTGGAGATCCTCCCGTCTCAACCTTTTGGAGTGCTTGGGATTATAGGCATGTACCACCGTGCCAGACCTGATAAAGGCTATTAGGTAGATGGATGGATGCATGGATGGATGGGTGGTTGGATGGATGGATGAACAGATGGATGGGTGGGTAAGCAGATGAACATTGCTGGATGGATGCATGGATGGATGGGTGGTTGGATGGATGGATGAACAGATGGATGGGTGGGTAAGTGGATGAACATTGCTGGATGGATGCATGGATGGATGGGTGGTTGGATGGATGGATGAACAGATGGATGGGTGGGTAAGCAGATGAACATTGCTGGATGGATGAATGGATGGATAGATAAATGTTCAAAGAGAAACATGGATCAACAGGTAGACGGACAGATAGGTGGAACTTGACATTCACTTTAGAGCGTAAGAATGCAGATTCACTGGACCCAATACACATTTAGTGAGCCCCTTCTGCGTGGCAGACACATTGCTAGACCTTGCGGATAAAACAGAATCAAAGAACACCCTTGCCCGGGGGCCGCTAACCGCTGAGGCTCAGGGCAGTACCCGTGTGCTGTGGGAGCTGTGGGCGCTGGCGGCAGGGTTTGTGGGGGCCAGGGAAGGGCCCGGGCGTCTGACCTGTGTGCTGAATCCTCGAGGCACAGGAGGAAGAGGTCCAGGAGGCTTCGCCTGTCCCTCTGTCACTGTGGAAATCTAAGGCGCTTCCAGTTTCCAAAGGTCAGAGTCGCTGGACGATTAGGGACGCTCAAGTCATTAAATAAGTCGTTGCCTAGAAACCTTGCTTGGCACAAAAGTGTCGTTTTTCCACCCATTGCTTTGTCTCCCCTCGGGGGTGTCGCATTCCGTGTCCTCCTGTGACTGGGAGCGGCCGTGCAGGCCTCCAGCAGCTGCGGGCCAGCCAGGCCCACCCCAGCCTCTCTGCCACCCGCATCCCAGTGGTCTTGGGCTCCATTCACAAAATCCTCAAGCAGCAGAATGAATGTACCCAGATCTAATGGTGGCCCAGCGTTTACAAATAAGATTCGGTTTTCCAAATGCAAGGTGTGACGGTGCAGGCCTGTGATCCCAGGGCTCAGGAGGTTGAGGCAGGAGGATCACACTGAGTTTGAGGGCAGCCTGGACCACATAGTGAGTTCAAAGCCAGCCTGAAATACACAATAAGACCTTGTCTCAAAACAAAATAAAACTTAAAAACCAAACAGGGCCAGGGGTTTAGCTCAGCCGTGTGAGCACCTGTCTGGCAAGTTTGAGGTCGTGAGTTCGATCCCTCATACCAAAAACAAAAAAAATAACAAAACGGCTGGGAGTCTGTCAGTGACTGAGTGCCTTCCTAGTACAGGCTGCCTCGGTGCTGCAAAACAAAACAATACAAAAGCACTGCAAAATATAGCAACACAAAAACCGAAATAAAAAGCCACCAAAAAGTAAGGCCCTCCAAATCCCAGCAACACCAAAAAACCTGAAGCACAAAAAGTGCAAGCACAGTACAAGCACCTACCTGATGAATATACTGCAAATATGAAAAATAAATAACCCGAGTGTCATGGTGTAAGCCTGTAGTCCCACCAATAGGAAGGCTGAGGCAGGAGGATCACTAGTTTAAACCAAGCTGAGTGACTTAGACAGATCTTATCTTAGAAAAGGGTTGGGGGTGCAGCTCAGTAGAAGGCCAGATAAACAAGCCTGTGAAGTTTGTTTGTGCTAGATATGGTTAGAGAAAGGAGAAAGACTCCCCCAGAAGATGGTTCTTGACACCAAAGGTCAGTGCTGTCCTGTGCAGACCGGAGCCGCTGAGCTCCAGGTTAACCCAGGGACCTGGAAAAGGCCTGTGTCACCACTCTGCGGGGAGGAGGATCACTGGGCAGAGGGGCCAGCCCGAGGCTGGGGATGTTGTAGCTTGGCATAAGTGACGCCATTTTAAGCCCTGCATTTAACTAGTGCCCTGTATTCAGGAAAATGGAAAATGACTCAGGGTATAAGTCCCATGGGAAAAGCAGAATGCGCTGCACCCATAGGAGAAAAATTAACCTGCTCAACAAAAGAAGCAGGATGCAGGTGTCAACCAAAAACTAATGAATGATTGGAGCTAAATTGTTTCCAACAGGATGTATTTTGTGATTCTCTCTTTTAAAAACTCTGTAACTTTCCAATTGGGGGCCACTTGTTTGGACCCTGAACCAGGGGGTCTGTATACGAGTGGTCCTGAGCTCAGTTAATTAATTCCCAATTTATCAGTTTGGCTGCTTGGATTCCTATATTGTTGTTCACGAACCCTCCTCAGAGGAGCTCTCTGAGGTCAGCCTGGCATCCAGGGTTCATTTCCACCTGAAAATCGCTAACGCTAGAACAATGCCAGGAGCCCTGACGTGATTATCCCAGCTCAGGGAAGTAGCTACCTGGTACAGTGCATGGCCAGCATGTGTGACGAGGCCCTGGATCTGATACCCAGCACCAAGCCATGCATATATTTACTCCTTCACCTACTAATTTCACGGTGAGGAATCCAGTTTAAAGAGATCTTCAGGCCCAGCACGATGGCACATACCTGTCATCCCAGCATTCAGGAGGCCGAGGCAGGAGGTTCACCAAGACTTTGAGGCCAGCCTAGACAACACAGTAAGATCCTGTTTCAAAAGAAAAAAGATCTTCAGGGATACAAATATCAGATTATGTACTAGGTATTCATTCATAAAATCCTTTAAAATCTATACAATAAAATAGATAGCATTCGTAATATATACAGTTAACACTTAAGAAGTAAAATTCTAAGCAGAAGATGGTGGTGTATACCTGTAATCCCAGCACATGGAAGGCTGAGGCAGGAGGATTGCCATGAGTTCAAGGCCAGCCTGAATTACATAGTGAGGTCTTGGCGCAAAAAGAAAGAGAGAAAAAGGAAGGGAGGTAAGGAAGAAAATATTTCTGCAGGTTAATCTTGTGAGTAAACAGGGAACTTGCCAAACTGATGTCGAATAGGACACATGAGACTCTGACCTCGGGTCCATCGGCCCTGAGGTGGGAGGGACCAGTGGAAGGTGATAAATGCAGAGGCCTGGAAGGGCGGAGGGGGCGGAGGGAGATGCAGCTGGAGAACATGACTCCGTGTGCTCCACAGCAGAGTCCGAACGGTCACTGCCTGTTTATGACTGAAAGCTGCCTTTCTGCTTACTTGGAGTCTTATACTGTACATACAAACTTTTTCATGATAAAACATTTTTAAACAGAATACAAAGGGGGCCTGGGGCTCTTTCCAGCCAATTCCTAGACGAAAATCTTTCGAAACCTCAGCAAATGGAGCACCTACCTCTAACCCCAAGAGGAGGGAGGGTGAGGCAAGAGGGTCAACCTAGGCAATTCAGCAAGATTTTGTCTCAAACCAGAAAATAAAAAGATCAGTAGGTCAGTTCAGATCTCTGGGTTCAATTCCCAATACTGAAAAAACAGTGTTAGTCTATTAAAAAGACCTCTGTGAATGGGTTATAGGAGACTCAGGCTGGATTCCTGAACAGGTCTGAACCAGTGACACACATGGACAGGTCAGGGGACAGCCGGTCGTGGTGGTGGTGGTGACCTGTTATCCCAACCCTCGGGAGGCTGAGACCGGAGGGTCCCCGAGAGATCAGGTGAGCCTGACATATTTACAGCAAGATTTGGTCTCAGAAAACAAAAGGAGTCAGGCGTGGTGGTGCACACCTGTCATCCTGTTATCCCAGCACTCTGGAGGCTGAGGCAGGAAAATTACTATGAGTTTGAGGCCACTACATAGCGAGACCCTGTCTCAAAAAGACAAAAAAAAAAAGTGCAGGCTATGGATTGTTGGGTCATTCTATGCAAAGCTAAAACCAATTTGAAGCAACAGACAAAGAGGAATAAAAATGAGAAGAGGGAAAAAAACTGAGAAGAGCTATTTTAGATAAATCCCATATGGGTTAGGCTCTTCATTTACTTTAACCAGATGGCTGGGCCCAGGCCCAACTCATTTACTACCCTCCTGCCACTCACAGGCGGCATTTTTCTCAGGTTCCTAAGCAACTCTGAAGGGAACAGTCAAATGGAACAGACGTGAGAGCGGGGCGCAGCCCTGAATATGCTGCATTTCCTCAACACTGAGTCCACAGCCCGGCTGGGCACCTCCTTGCCCAAGGCAGATGTGTGGCCACACCTGCCCTGCAGGGACCTTGGTAGGAGATTGAGGAATGAGAAAACCAAGCCACAGGGTGGGGAGCACCTGGAAGAAAGCAGTCCCTTTGGTATGGTGTGTCTCTCTCCTTGTGTGCATGCTTCCCAAATTTTTCTAGAAAGGAAAAACAGTAGCAAAACGTTTTGGTTTGGTTTGTTTTTGTTTGGTTTGGTTTGGTTTGGTTTGGTTTGGTTTGGTTTGGTTTGGCTTGGTTTGGTTTGGTTTGGCTTGGTTTGGTTTGGTTTTTGAGACAGGGTCTTGCTGTGTCCAGGCTGGCCTTGAACTCACTATGTACTCCAAATTGGCCTCAGACTCGCAGTGATCCTCCTGCTTCAGCCTCCCCAGTGCTGGGATTACAGACATGTGCACCACACCCGGTCAAGCAAAAAAAATTTTTCCACTGCAGCTCAGGCTGGCCTTGAACTCACTTTTGTAGCCCATACTGGCCTTGAACTTTCAATGATCCTCTTGCCTCAGCCTCCCAAATGCTGGGTTTACAGGTGTGCACCACCACGCCAAGCTAGGAAGAATTTATTTTTTAAATATTTTTAAGTTTTCTTATTAGTCCATGTTTGCAGTACACGATGATTCCATTCCTCCTGGGGAACTGGTAGGTGTATATAACACACCTCAATTATTTTTCCTTCCTCTTCTCCTCCCCTTTGCAAAAGATCTAGCTCCCTATCTCCTGTTATCTGTCTTTGATTTTGCTAGAAAGAAACATCTACACTCTTGGACCAAGTAAGCATCTGCCTGAGAGTCAGTGAGGTCCCTTAGCAAGCTGGGTAAGGAGTGAGATAATGCAGGAGAGTGAAAATCTGCAGGCAGGATCTGGGGAGGAAAAACAGAGATATGAGAGCCATCAGGACGGTTTTTGAGGAGGTGCCACTCTGTACCTGGCCATGTAGGAATTAGAAAACTGAAGATGCCTAAATTCCTAAAGGATTTAAATCAGAGTTCACACAGAGAGATAGTAGCACTCCCGTAAGACAGTGATCTGTCAAAAGGAGCAGGGGACAGACAGCAGGCAGAGGACAGACAGTAGGCAGGGGACAGACAGCAGGCTGCAGACTTAGCAGGAGAGGGTGTCTGAGAGCAGAGTGCAGCTAAAAAGCTCACAGAAAAATGATTGCCAAGTGCAAGGTGGGGCTGTTATAGATTGGATGTGAGTGTGTCCCCCAAAGTGTCATGTGCAAGAAGCTTGGTTCAGAACCTGTAAGGAGAGGTGGAAGGTAGCTGGTCTCATAGGGCCAGCTTAGTCTATAGGGAGTGAATTCTCACTGTATAGGGAAATCTCGCTAGAGTAGGTTGCTATAGGAACATGATTCCTCCCCTGCCCACTCTGGCTTCCTGCACATCTCTGTGATCCTGTCCACTTCCAGCTTGACCACTGTGAAGTCCTGAAGGTCTCACCGGAAGTATGTGGACCGAGATACCACGCTCTCGAACCTCCAGGATTGTAAGCTGAATGAACTTCTTATTTATGAAGCCTCAGGTATTTTGTTACAGCAACACAAACTGCACCAAGCCAGGAGTTTCTGTCACCTTTAACGTAGTATCCTGAATTGGGTTCTGGAACGGCAAAGGAACCTTAGTGAAATACACATAGAGTCTATGGTCTGTCAACAGTAGTGTACCCATGTTGGCTTCTTAGTTGTGACAGATGTGTCACAGCCACATGACTGCGTGAGGAATAGAGCAGTACTCTCTGAACTCTCCTGAAGCTTCTCCCTACCTTTAAATTTTTTGTTTGTTTTGTTTTTGAGACAGTCTTGCTACGCTATCCAAGCTGGCCTTGAACTCACTACGTGGACCAGCCTGGCTTGGAATTCCAGGTGATCCTCATGCTTCAGCCTTCCCAAACACTGGATTAAGGTGTGAGCCACCATGCTTGGTTTTTCAATTCCTCTAAAGTACAAGGTTTCTCAGAGTTGTTCAAGAAAAGAATAATGGTGACATGTTTGCAAACATTCTTCAGTGCAGTGCCATTTAAAATGGAAATGGTGTGAGAAGAGCTGCAGTTTTGTGGCTGGGCCTCCTTCCCCAGCAGATGAGATGGTCACTAATGACGACAGTGACTCACAGCACGGAGCACTCCAGCTGCCATCCCCAAGCCTACATGGTGTCATCGAGGCATTTCTGAACTGAGCAGCTACTATTACTTTCCCAATTTACAGATGAAGCAAGTTCTTAAAATAGTGCCTTGGTAGGGCTCAAAAACCAGGTCTTCATATAGAGGGTCAGAAACTGGCTGAACTTGTGAGCAATAGACTTGGAATTCAAATCAAATTCCTACAAGGCTTCAATACCAGCCCTGCTACTTACTAACTCTGTGACAACAGGCAAGTTTCTAAACCCAAATAAGGCTAACATGGAGAACTGGTTGAGCTGGGTGTGGTGTGCACACTTGTAATCTCGGCACTTGAGAGGCTGAAGCAAGAGGGTCTCTGTGAGTTTGAAGTCAGCCTAGGTTACAAAGTGAGTTCAAGACCAGCCTGCACTACATAGTGAGACCCTCTCTCTCTCTCTCTCTCTCTCTCTCT